>JABFPB010006534.1:0-11925 GCA_022817645.1 Ceratoteleas bidentatus | reverse complement strand
CGACCTTCAAGGATAAACAATAATTTTAAGAATAAAAATAATTTTTTGGTTAAATAACAGTTTGAATTACTAATATGTTTCAATTTAATGTAGAAACTAAATTTACAATTAACGAATTATAAAAATGTTATGAAATATTAAAAAATAATTTCATTTGACCTCTGAACTGCTTAAATTTAGATCAGATCATGATTATTTTATTATATTCTGATACTGAATTTATATTTTATTTTGTTTTAAATAAAATATGTTAACTGTATATAAAAAGGGTAAAAGTAACATACAGTTGGTGTCCCCGGACGGTCCTCATTGGGTCTTCGCATCGACGAGTCATAATGCATCATGGGAGCATAATGAGGGTCATTTGAGCCGTGAGATTGGTAGTTTTTAGGACCGGGGTTCATCATGTGATGGGACATAGGTTGGTAGTCATGATGAGAATTTCTCGGCGAAAGTGAACGCCGCCGACCCGCTGGTCGAATATTTTCCACTCTCCTGCTGTCCATTCCCATCCTGTTTTGATTTCAGAATAATCGAGTCAAGTTCAGTTTCGTCAATTACACACATTTTTCTTGCAATAAATTTCAAGTTGTGTACCTTTCAGTATTAATAAATTCAAACATTTTATACAATATATATAATATATGTAATCATAAATTAGTAGGTGTTTTTTTGTGACCCATTTTACAGACTCATGGTAGATTTTTAAACCATTTTTATTTGAACGTTTCGACCAATGGTAATGATCATCTTCAGGTTCTACAATGACCAACTGATTTTCGCATAACGTTTTGTGTATAATATTTAAGTGTCATGTGTATTGTTTATCACTAACCTCGGTAAATCGGTTATGCTTCTCATTTAACGTCTTTGTTGCGGACGATGTCAATAGGATTTTGAATCTGTTTATGTGAGTGCTTATTGATTTGAAGTGTAATTAATTTGATGTTTGTATATATCTGTGACTTGAATTTGAATTGTGGCTGGAGTTTGATGTTAATATGAATTCGTAAATTTTGCTGAGTTTATCTGTGTCGCATTGCATATTAAGATGGTTTTTGTTGGTTTTGATATGTAACATTTCAGAAGTGTTGCGTTTGAAGATATTGCTTTCGGAATCCAAAAGTTTGACAAAATTTGTTCAGTTTGAAACGTTGTTCAAATAAAAATAAAAACGGTTTAAAAATCTACCAGGAGTCTGTAAAATTGGTCGCAAAAAAACACCTACTAATACAATCACAATAAACAGACGTTATAAAAAAACCAACATATAATCATAAATCTTAGTTGTCGTCATACACTAAACTAAAGTAAATTATACCCAAAGTTAAAAATGGTGATGGATTATTATAAATTATTTGTAACTTAAATTAAACCTAACAAATTTAGTAACATTTTCTTTCAGAATTTTCAGGTTCAGAATGCATGCGAATAATTACTTTTTCAAACAATGAAATTATATAAAAAAAGACCTAAATATAAAAATAGTTAGATATATTTAAAATTGGTGTTCTGTCATGGTTCTGGTTACCTATCACGATGGTTATCCCTGCTAAAACTCCGTCTTCTTTCACGTGAATTTCTGTCACGATAATAATCATCATCCGTATTTTTATTCTTATCATGATCAGATGGATCCGCATCGTGATCAGCTTCGTGTTCTTTCTCACGACGGTGTTTCTCAGGCCATGATCCAGCAGATGGAATGGGTAAAACTGGCTCAGTTCCAGGAGGAGGTGGAACTTCCGACTCATCATCTGTCATTATTTTCGGTGCTGTTTCCAGGTGAATGTCAGGTTTGATTCCTGGTGGTTCTACGTCAGCGGGAGCTGCAAAAATTGTAATTTGACAATATGATTAGATTTTTAAAAAAGTTACTTAAAACCCACCTTTTTTCATCAGTTTATTCATTTGTTGTTAAATTTTTGTTAAAAAACTTAACAAAAATAAACATTTTTGTAAATTTTAAAAAGTAAACTTTTGTTTAAACAATGTTTAAAAATGAACATTTTTTTAATTTAACAAAAGTAAACATTTGTTAATTTTGTCTTGTATAAAAAAATCCAATGTCAACATACGTGCACTTGTATGAACCATTTCCGTACTGGGAGGAGGTTCATAAGTGTCAACCGGCTGACTTGGGTTCGAAGATTGACTGTCTGCAACTGTAGGAGTTGTATCCACAGGAGTATCAGTGTTAATTGGCTGCTCCACTGCTGGAGTCTCAGATGTGGCAGCAGGAGGTGGTTGCGAGTTGGGAAATGGCTTAACCACCGGGCGTTTGGCATATCCAGTTGCATTTTTGAAATTGCAAACGCCACTGCGCAAATATCGATTAGGGAGTAGGTCCTGTGGGGAGACGTCCTTCTCGTTACAGTCTGGACATACTTTTCCCGATTCCAGCAGAACCGTTCGAATACCTGCAGCAAATTATTAATTTATTTTATTTTTATTTTAATTAAATAAAATTAAATTAAAACAAATAAAATAAAAATAAATGTTATGAAAATTAAATAAAATAAAAATAAACATTTGAACTATTTTTAACATAGAGTTGAAGGGAAATTAATTATTGGAAACTAGAAGAATTGGAACTTTGAAATATGCATAAATTTGAAAATTGAAATAGTTTGTATTCAGAACCTGCAAAATTTTGTTGAGAAATGTTTGCAGAAGAAGATTAATAGAAAAAGGGATTATTTGTTAAAAAAAAAATTTGTACTTAACATTAGCAAAGTTTTTATGTTTAAATGGTTAAAATAAAAAGAAATTTTAATGAAATCGACTTACACTCGTCGCAAAAAGAATTGCCACAGCAAGGTATCATTACTGCGTCAGCCAAAAGATCCTTGCAAATGTTGCAAAATAAATCCTCCGGAATTTCCGGCTTTTCTTCAACTGGATTTTCATCTTGAGCAAATGGTGGTTTCTCTTTTTTTCCTTCTTTATAGGCTTCACTGTAAATTGAAACAACAAGTGTTTCAGATTTGGGAAATAATGTGAAACACAGTATATCCAAAATTCTTTAATATCATTTCTACAAAACAATCCAACAAAAACAATGGAAACTTAAAGTGTAATATTAAATAACTGACTATTTACAGATAATATTTTCTTATTTATTTATCTATTTATTATTTAACCTTGCCTTAATTTTTCAGTTATTACAGTTTAATTTTTTGTCTTTTTTACAATTATCCCAAAAGTTTATATCTCATAAAAAAATTATGTATATGCTTGTACCCTTTTTTTAATGCTGCCTTTTACATTTTTTAACCCTAAAAAATAATTAATGACTTAAGTAATTTTTGGAATATATTTCTTACTGGTCTATTGCAGGCACTGCATAATGACCCATTGGAGTCATCATTGCACCGGGTACTGAAGGTCCTTCCACTGGCACCATAAAGCTCCGCGGAATACCCGTACTTTTTTTTATTTCTATCTGATCTTGAGTCTGACCTAGAGGACAGTTTTTAATCCAATGTCCAGGCTGATGGCATTTGTAGCATCTGTAGTTTGGAGGTACGTCGCCAGTTTGGTTGGCTCCTTTGTATTTTCCATAACTGCAACAATATTTAACATTGCACTAAATTTACAAAAATAACATTTTTAATATTGATTATTCAGATATGAGCACCAATCAAAATCAGCTATTGATGATTTTTCACCAATTTTGAGTCTAAAATATTAAAATATGACAATGATGTATCAATTATTATCACAAAATGGATATTATCACTAATATCTGTTTCATTGTCCAGTTGTAAGCTGTATTACGTAGGTTAATGTTATCGTTTGATACTCTTCTATTTTTGTACACAATTCGATACCTTTGCTTTCCTTTTTAACCTTTTTGTAAACACTGAAGTACTGCGTATTACATTCACCCAACTGTTTTTGTTTGCAATGTAAACAACGAAGGGCGTTTTCCTTCTTTTTATTGACGCCGAAAACGCGTATAAACACTCAGGACGAATGTGTACTGAAAATACGTCGAATGTTGTGATGCGTTGAACGTTACTTATGCAAACTTAAGGCGAATTCGCAATACACTGCACCGCGTGCATTGAAAACGATTGCTTTGACTTCAGTTCAACTCTCCACCGCCAGAGGCGTTCGGATTTTCGTTATAGTAATTCTCTCTTGTGATTTCCACCTTTTATTGAAACATTAGGCATTCTGAATCAATTAGATTGTATTTAATCAGACATTTTTCTGATTGCTGTGTTTCATTTTTTATGATTTGCCTGCCAAAAGTGGTTTACTGTAAAACGCGCCTTAAAAAAATAGTATATAAAAAATATAATATAAAAAGAATTTAGTATATAAAAAAATTGAATGCATTCGAATATCATTACCTCAAGCAATACTTATAAAATATTATGATTCTGACAAGTTGTGAATTATTTATGTACTTCTTGTATTTAGCATTTACGAATTTCATGTTGCTTTTATTTAAATTTGTATTTTCAATGATTTAAAGTTTTAAATTGAAAAATTTTTTAAGTCTTTACATAGTAGATAATTGTGTTTTTGTAATGAATCAAAAATTGCTGGCAGTAATATTGATTTCTTTTTCTAACTCAGTTTCATAATTTTATTTTTCCAAAAACAATGTTTGCCTTCTTATAATTTAAATAATTTATCGTATATCATTAATATGAATTAATGATATGTGCTAAATTCTTTATTATATTAAAGATATAATATATTTTAAAATGAAGATTTGTTAATATGAATCTTCGTTTCATATTAATAGTTTTCATCATCTAGTAATTGTTAGTCTCATGCAACTTACAGTTTTTAACATCAGATATAAGAAATAAATATACTTTTTGCGACTGAGGCAAAAAGACAATCAAATTTAGTCAAAATACTTCAAAATCTATAAAGTGTTATTTTTATATACTCCATACAAATATTTAGGACCCATATCTCTATCCATTTTGACTAAAATTTTATCATTTTTAGCATCGAAAAATGCAAATACGATTTTCGCTAAAAATTTTTTTGTTTATGGTGAGAACGACAAATCAAAAACAATTTTTTCTCTCATTCTAGTTATGAAATAAAAAAATATTTAATTGAAAGTTTATAAAACACTTGATGTAATTGTATTAATTAAGGTTGTTAAATTTGACTTTGCGATCATATATGTAAATTTTGAAGAATATGCATTCAATAATGGACCATTATTGATTTTGTATAATATCATTATAGATTTTTTTATAAAGTGTTATTTTTTTCTAAAATGTGCATGAACAAAAAAGTTCATGCACCGAGTTCAAACCGAAGCTATTTCGTTAATTTTGAACGAAATGACATGCATCAAAGCCTCCCTTGAAGTATTTCTCCTGTTCTTTACAGGGATTATCTTGCCATTTATTAACCATGGAAACGTAAAAAGTTATTCCTCAGTTTCTATTAAAACCCAGTTTCCCCATTTAAAATACATATTAAGTTTCATCTTGTTACAGGCACGTGCTAATATCATTATTAAGCACTGAGACTTTGGGAATCTAATTTTTTTCTACGTTTTGAGATATATTTTAGGCTGAGAGCAACAAGTTTTTGACTTTGCCAACATAACAGCCTTGGCCGTTATTTTGTCTTAACACACAACCATGAACAAAAACAATAGATTTTACAAATTATCAGTGAAAATAACAAAAAAATATAGCAATACGAGAAAAGACACATTGGTTGAACCTATGGAAATGGTTTAAACTGAAATATTTAATAAGTAATTTGAAAAGCATTTTTTTATCCTACGATTACTTTGCCTGAAATATACTTTTTATCAGTTCAGTATGTGTCTACGATTATTACAACCATTTGAACATAGTTAAAATGAATTTCAGAATGTAGTTTTCATATTGTTGTTAATGTCCATCAATTTTTGGGGTCAACACTGAAATATTAATCGAAATCCTTATATAAGATTTTGTTGTTTATATACTTCAAACTTCGTATTACTCAAATTGACGCTACGCTGTCAATTTTTATTCAAATGACTTGCCTTATAGTCTGCTTGAAAGCTTATTTTATTAGCTTTCCGGCAGTTATCTTGAAATATTTTTATCTTGAACATATAAAAAGTTATACATAAAAGTAGCAAAAAAGGCATTTCCCCCATTTAAACTACATGTAAATTTTGACCCCTCTGCAGACACATGTTAACGTCATTTTTCGGTCCTGCGATAACGGCTCAGCTTTTTTTTATTATTATTTTTTTTTTTTTTTTTTGAATAGGTTTAAAGTAACGGACACCCTAATAACCATGCATCAAATAATAGAGTCTGAAACACGCAGTGAATTTGCAATACTAGTGGAGCTAACAGTAGTTAGTAGTAATATTTTGGAGAACCAAATTTAACCAAATTTAATACATCCTTTCTTTCATGACATTTCAATCGATGGTAGCGAATTCTAAAAATTGGAAATTTTGCTCCAACCAAGCTTGAAATAAGGAAAATTAATTAGACTTAAATTTTTTTTGGGGGGTGGGGGGGATGGGGCTGCGGAAAATTCCAATATCAACTTTTATTTTTCACCCTAAGTTAACAATATACATTCTAAATAACAAACTGGGACGTACTTTGCTGGATCGTAATCCTGGCTTGATTGAGTCATCATGGCTTTTATTTTGTCGTCTTCCGATCCATCTAGCCTCGAGAGATCAAGTCGCCTACCAAATGCACCCACATCTTTAGTATTTCCATGAGGTACTGACTCGCTTCGATCTTGCGTGCGCTTATGTTGGACAGTTAGAGGAACTCGAACCACAATAAGACTGGTATTTTTTGGAATCAAAGTGTTATCATCCGTGTACTCTAAAAAAGATAAAAATACATTTATAAATATTTTATATAACTACGAAAATAACTTTATGTAACTTATAATATAACTTTATGTATAATTTATAAGTCATACATCTTATTTCTGATCAAATGACTTATATTTTATGCACATGTAACTCAGACTATTAACAAACTACAAAGAAAAAAAAATTATTTGAATTAAGTATGTGGTTTGATAGTTTTAATGGAAGATGTTACTTTTAATGTTTTTTAATTCAATTTATTTTTAAATTGTTTAAAATCATGTTTAAATATTAATCAAATGTAAATAATATTAAATTTTGCACAACATTACTATATGTAATAGTAAGGGAGTAATAATTACCTTCTTTAGTTTGGGCATTGGTGATTTGCAAATCAAAGTCGGTGTTCTTTCCAATGCGTTTGTGCTGCAGGATTTCTTTCTTCAAATCGCGCAGCGATATGTGCAGCCCATCAAATGACAAAGTGTCAAAATCTAGTGCTGACTTAAATTTGTAGTGGATGGACATCGTTGTTGGTTAGATATCCTGCAAAGTGAAAAAGAAAAAAACGTGTAACACATGCAACTTAATTGCATCTTTTCATTGTAAATTTGGAATGATATCTGACTTTAAACTCTTTTTTATAAGACGTAAAAAAATCTTATAAAAAATTCTAACTAGTTAAAATGAACTGTAAACTGTCCACGAGTAACACACAGTAATTTCTTTTAATATTCAGTGAGAAATATTGTTCTTTCACACGCAATTTTAAAGTGTCGTTTACACAAAAAATTGTACAAATTTTGTGATACATTTTTGATATTGTTGATGTGGTAACATACCGTGTTTTCGAGGAAATAAAAAAATGTGGTACATTCTCACATCTAGAACTCATTTTAAAAACTTTATTTCTCAGATCGATCAGATTCTTCCACTCTCCACGAATGTTTTAAAATAACTACGAGCCTTTAATTTGTAGTTATCCAAACAATAAATAAAAAAACGCCAAAGCCGTGAATTTAGCTATTTCGCTTCGCATCACATTTAAAACATCAGACACATTTATAACAATCCGGTATTTATGACCGGAGTTCATTTCGTGTTTACTTCTCTTTGACGCCACAAAAAAAGTGTTTGCATCGTTTCAGCGCCAAATAATTGCGATAATGTATTTGTTGTGCGAAATATAGTTCGGTGCCAAATATATTCTTTTGAACGCATACAAACTGAAGAGTGACGTTCAGAGGATCCATAAAAGCAATACATAATTTCAGGTCAAATGTGGACACGTGGAATCACTTAAAAAAGAAGAAACTCACCATGAAAATGCGAATAGATGTCATCAAAAAACAGGATAACCTTACGATTTCTGAGATAGTTAGACTGGATATTTTTATCCAATATTAAAAATGTACTTCGCAAAATGAAAATGTTAAACTATATATAGAAAATGCAGGAATAAACAAGAATAGTTTCCGAACTGTGTGAACTATTCGACCGACGCGCAAACGCGTTTAAGTCTGCGCATGCGCGTGGTATTAGGTGGGAGTGTCATAAGAATGAAGTTGGCAACGAATGAATATAAATAAGATATAAATAAGATAAATAAGAATATAAATAAGAAATATAAATAAGAACAGTTTGTTTGTATATATAACAATAAAACAATAACAAATAACAAAAAAAGGAAAAATCAAGCATGTAAAAATTAATGATGACAGTTTGTATTAAGTAAAATAATTTCTTATTATTCCATTTATTTACTATAATAAATATAGCTGATTGCGACATCTAACTTATTGTTATTTCGGTTATATTTTCTATCATTTTCAAAAACGTCAAACAAAAAATGATGTAGTTTATTTCCGGCATTGGTCATGTCGAGGAATGTTTATATTAACACATTACCGGTGCAACGGGTGACATTTGAATGAGTGTATCTCTGTCTCCTTTTTCCATTTTGTTGTCATAACAGTGTTTCACTAAACTGTGTTTGTCTTGAAAGTAATGGGGGAAGCTTGCACCGGTAAAATATTAAGATAAGAAATAAAGGAATTTTCAATTTACTTTTCACTTTTCTCTTTACTTTTTGTTTTTCTTCATACGCCAGACCAGGAAATGAATATAACGAGAGGTCCGGATTTTTTTTCGAAGCTATTATCACATTTAACAACACTACACATGCCTTTAGCATATTTCGGTTTGCTCATTTGTGCAAATTTGGTTAGCTTAGTCGTTTAACGCATGTAAAATGAGAGCTGTTAACCACAGAAATTATTACACTTATGAGTGTATTAGGTTTGTTCAACCTACCCAGCATCCTGAACATAACATATTTATGTTACATGGCAATATTACTTTTTAGTAGTTATAATAAAAAAGAGTGGATATTGATGTGAAAAAACGGACGTCCATTCTGGGTTAGGGAGGTATGCCAATTTCTGACATACTTGGGGTGGGTAAAAAATTGCAAAGAATCTGCGGATGTCTTTTATGGACAGCCCCTACGAAAAAATCTCTTATGAGTTTTCAAATGTGAAGTTGACATGATTTCGCAAATCATATGATTACTCATATGAGCTCTCATATAAGATCTCATATGAGAAATCATTTCATAATTCTGAAATTGTGAATTTATTGAGAATATTGAATAAGTTAATTCTCAAATTAATTCTCAGGTATACCCACCCTAATGACATATAATATTCCAGGAATGTTCCCAGAATGAATCTAGAATATTATTAGAGCATTTCAAATGTACAAGAAAAATATTCAAGGTTCAATCTGGGTACATTTCTGATACATTTCAGAAATTTCTGGTTATGAATGATACCCTAAGAGAAAAGTGATACCAAAAATTACTATTTAAACACTAATGAAAATATATTACTTACCAGAGGAGGTTTATCCAATTACTTTTACTGTTTAGAACAGCAAATTCACTATTCCCTTGATATGTTTGCATTACTGTTTAAATAATAATTTTTCGAATCGGATTTTTCTCGGTGTAGTCACTATTGCAGGCTTATCATGAGAAGTGGTGGCTCAGAGAGAAGAGTCGCAGACTGCCATTTGAGGGACATAATTTCAAGTCCTCTTAGATAATGTTGTTTTCTTTTTAATAATAAATCAGAAAAATATTTCTTCTACCTTTTTTGGGATATTTTAAAGAAATCTCCCAAAATAATCCAAGAAAATATTTTTTCCCAATGCCCAATAATGATTCATACTCAGAAACATACCCAGTATATACCGAAAATATTTTTTCAGATTAATCTACTTATACCAGGTATATTTCGAGATATTTCTGTTACAATAAAAATGTTCTCTATAAAAATTACGAACTATGTGACATCAGAATAGAAGGTCTGGCGACTCAAACAATAATAATAGGTCTCAAAGTTCAGGTCCATCTTGGTCACAAATGTTTGAGCATTGATCACTGCAATTTGTATTTCATGAGAATGACGGATTCGGACAAAATCAGGATTCGCGACAAAATTTGAGAAACTATGACGAAAAGTCGGCAAAGAGGAAACCTGCATGAAATCCAACCTCTCAAAAAGTTCCACCAAGGCAAATAGAGGGAAGAGGAGATTCATTGCGATCCATGCAATAATCTCCATTTTCACTGGAGTCAGGGAGACAGATATGAAATGAACTATCATATCTCTGTCCTTGTCGTACCCACTTCTTAGGGGAAAAAAGTCAACGTAACAACCAAGAAAGGAGGGACGAACTAGGTGGCCACTTATTTTCAAAAAAAAAACTTCCCTGACTTTTCCAGAGATATTACCATTTTTCCCTGACTTTTTCGTTTAAGATTGTGAGAAGCAAGTTCAAATCGGCAGTTTGGCTCGAAAAATGATGTTTCGTTAATTAAGAAAAAATTAGCGGTTAGAAGTTGTTTTGCTGATCATAGCGAGATTCTGCGTAAAATTTCGCATGTTTTTAACTAACTGTTGACTAATATACATGGCAAATGTTTAAGAATTGTGATTTCTCGTTTTTCGGTGTTTACAGGTCACCTCGAAAACTAGAAATCACTATTCTTGAACATTTGCTATCGAAATTAATCGATAGTTAGTTCAAAACACGCGGAATTTTACGCAGAATCTCGCTATGGTCAGCAAATCAAAATCTGATCACTCATTTTTTCTTAATTAACGAAACATCACTTTTCGCGCCAAACTGCCGATTTGAACTTGCTTCTCGCTTTGAACATCACTTAAAGTCATCAGAAAAATTCAAATGCGGTATATGAAAAATACTGATAAAACTATTAAGAAGCCCACCATTTTTCTAGAGTTGTTCATACATTTATCCCGATTTTTCATATACCGTATTTGAAATTGTTTCATAACTTACATATAGTCTTCGTTTTCTATACTTTATATGAAATTTTAGTATTATTTTTTTCTTCGTGTACGCAGGAAATGACAAAAAAACTGGTTAAATAATTTTGTTGTAAAACATCGTAAACTAATTCGTAAACATTAAACATAAATGTTATTAACATCGAGCAGTCTAACTTGAAATGTTCTGTATCAATGCATCATTTTTTATTAGTTACATCCGAAACCCCCTTATATAGTACCATCCAACAGAAAATGTCACTTACGAGAAAGAATATTTGATGTTAATAACATTTATGTTTAATGCTTAAACGTTAATCCACGTTGATATACAATTAATAGTATATTGTGCACCAAGGGAGATGGAAGAAGGAAACAACTTTTCTCTTCCCTCCCGTGGTGCACACAATATTTTACACCCCGAGGGAGTAAAAAATGCCACTTTTTGAAATCGTCAGAGGGAGTAAAGTGGCGTTTTACTACCCGAGGCGCGTAAAATTTTATTTAAACAATTTTTTGCCATTTCCTACGTAGGAACCTACGTCGGAACCTGCGCAGGAACCTACGTCGGAACCTGCGTAGGAACCTACGTAGGAATCTACGTCGGATTTTGGAGTAGGAACCTACGTAGGTTCCTACGCAGATTCCTACGAATAGGGTTGCCACTTTTATCTCCGGGCTCCGGGTTTAGGTTACAATCTCCGGGTTTTCGTTACAGTCTCCGGATTATGATTATTAAATTTT
>JABFPB010006533.1:0-11929 GCA_022817645.1 Ceratoteleas bidentatus | reverse complement strand
CAAACTTGGGCCAAAGTTGTATACCAAGCTTGGCCCAAACTGCACACTTGGCGGCAGCTTGGCGGTTTCTACCTGGGCTTTTTTGCAATGATTATTATTTTCTAAAACATGCTCATTTTGCTATAGCTTCAACAAATTATTATCTTGATTAAAAGTTAGGTTTGTGTATTGTAAAAAACGCTTCATTGAAAACGCAGAACTGAATACGTGTCGAAAAACAAAATCAAACGGTTCGAAAATTGTATTACCTTCGGCAGTTATTAAAACTGCAAAATTGTTAGTTTGCGCTGCTGCGATTCATATTTCTCCGTTGAAAAGTGTGCACGTTCATCGACCAAAAAGATTTACACGGCATAACCTAACTTTTTTAACTCTGGGGAAACTCTGACGTAAAAATGCGATCGACGAGAATCGTGACGTGTTCATTAGTGCAATGCAATCGGGTGTAGGAGTAATAAAAAAAGTCGCACCAGTGACAAAAATGTCCCTTTTTCGACGATTCCGCAACAGCGAAACAGCCGAACAAAGCGCGCCCGTCGAAAGGGAATCACAATGGATCCAGTGTGACGCATGCAAATGTTTTTATTCTGATCTGTCGACGAGTCCGCGAGTAACGCAATTGGGGCGCAGTAAATATATAAATAAGGTCGCCGGCATTAGGCGCTCGTCATTATTCTCTCATAAAGAATTCAGAAACGCGTGTATACGCGCGCTCGAGCTCTCTCGAGGCGTGTACACAGCAACGGAAAATCGCGTAACCGTAACCCACAGTAATGTAGTGCGCGATCCACTTTCGGCATAGGCGTTGCGCTCGTATAGTGCTGTGTGTATTACCCTGGTGTCGCGCGAGTGCATCTTTGAAATATATTTATCTATATATATATGGAGAGCTCGCGGTCCTTCGAACGCAATTAATGAATCTTCGGAGCAAAGTGCGTTGAGCTGAACCGTAGCTCCACACTTAGAAAAATCAAGTCAGTTAAAACGCAATACCCAGCAGCATAAAATCAAATCAAATTAAAAGGTTCTAATTGTAAAATAAACACTATTGAACTGCAAATAATAGCGAGTAATGAGAAGTCATGTTTTTCATGTCATTAATTTTAGTGATTGTATTCAACTGTTAAACAAAATGGCAGAATTACTCTTTCTTCACACCCCATGAAGAAAAACTCACAAAATGCTGAATTTTAAAAATCAGTTTTTCAGTAACCAAGATATTCAGTGGAAATGCCGAGTTATGAGAATTGACCTGAAATTTTTAACTGGAATTATTAGGGAGGAGAAAAATTTATTTAATCGAACTGAGCTTCAGCTGGTACAACTAAGGCTATTCTTCGGCGGGATAACGTAACATTTTTGCGAGCGCACTGCATCTCGCGTTTATGAAAACGCGTTTATGCCCGGGACGAACATACTTATTATGTAATTACCATGACTTTTTTTTAATACGGTTCGCATCGTTACTTAGTGCACCGTAGATGGGAAAAAGGTGCACTTTACAAATAATAATTCTAAAAAAGTATGTTTGAAATACCTCTTGCAGGATATTCAAAATTAAATCAACTCCATTTCTATTATAAGACTCTAACTTTGTAAGTAACGATTTTGTCGGCCAAATTAATTTTCGTATTGCATCGCACTTTTATGCGGGTGAATAATATCTACCGTACTTCGAAGGTATAATTTCTGTCATTATTATGAAGCTAACTGAAATTTGAAAATTGAGGAATTAAATAATATTCAGCAACTAATAGAATAATATATTTTTTAAAGTAATACACATTTATATATTACTTAAGCTTCAGAATTGATAATCTGTAAATATAATAAACGATGTAAGATGCAATAAATAATGGAGATTTAGAATGAAGAATATATTTATTTTAAACATCTGATGTTTCGGTTTTTTGTTCTCAGCAATAAAATCGATACAACATTTTCTAATGGAACTCTCACTTCTGTTCCTCAAAAAATTTAGGCCATCGAGTTTGGCGACGAACTTTCTTTCAAATAACCGCGCCATTCAATGGGATTCCCGGAATCAATGAAATTTCATTCGCGCTGGATTTACGCAAAATAATGCGACCCGCGGATCGGGATTTCACTAGGGTTTTGCTCCGAAGTACCTGTGGATGAACGGTTTTCCGATTTTTCATATTTTAATAAAACTCGCATCGTTCTGTCACACAAATATTACGCTCAGTTGTCTACAACGACCGGATTACCCAAATCCGAAAGTACCAGGCAAAGTGGCAGGGCTTCCTTCGACGACACTTTTTAAGTGCAAATGTGCAGCGGAAACGACTTCACTTTATTTAATGAAAGAAAAAGAAGGACACAGTAAGCTCCAGTTTCTCCGCTTTTCGATGGATCGTCTTACAAAACTTCGCCGAAAAAAGCTCCGAAATCCCGCATAATTTCCCGATAAACTGTCCGAAAAACGCAACGAACAATCAAATTTGCGTTGCATATTCAACGTTTATTTATAAACCACGTCGGCGTTTTTCGCCGTTTTCTTTCATTGAATAAAGGCTCGCGACGGATGTTTATTCATACCGTTCGCCGGTTTACCCCGATGTAATCGCCGGCGGATTATTTAAGAAGCCGAACAATGAATACGAAAACACTCTCCCGAACCGCGCGAGATGAAAAATTACGGTGTGCGTGCTAAAATGCGTTTCCATCCTTCACGACTGAAACTTTAAACTAAGAGCCAACACTAACGCGCGTTACAAATTTACATTAAGTGACGTTTTTGTTTACCCAAATCCCGGGGGGAAAAAAACAAAGCCGATCCTCTTATTGCGTGATATTAAAATACACGATGTTATTCATCCGCAGCGAGGCTCGCAATAAAACCTGACCCGTAAATATTTACTACTTATGATGGTTTAAAAAAATTACGCGATAAGTTTTACAGCATCGCGGGGCGACGTTCGTTTTAAATCGTTATTTTTTTAGTCAAAGGCCGGGAAAATTTGTAAAAGAAATTAAATATTTCTTTTCCCTCACTCCGGGCGGGAATACCCACATTCCCGCCCTGACGGGCGGAAATGTGGGTTTCCTGCTCCGTCGTAAGGGAAAATATCGTACGTAATGTACTTATGTAATAGTACATTACACCACTGGGGAGGGAATTTCGCATTTCAAAAGGAGTGAACTTCCAGAACTCGGCTCTCACTCCTTTCGAAATGCAAAATTCCCTCCCTAGTGGTGTAATGTACTATTACATAAGAGTATTTTTTTAACATATATTTCAGAAAAAAGTGAAATTTGTCATAGCAATAGAGTCAAGCATATTAAACAAACATATTTTTTTACTTGAGCTTGAAGGTCATCACAAAAACTGTGTTTGAGCTTCAAGCTCAAGCCAAAAAATATTTTTTTAAATATGCTTGACTCTATTGCTCTGACAAAGGACCCCGCACGTTTCTTATGGAAATCGTCATAAATGGAAGGAAAGTATATTTGTCTTTCCTTCCATTTATGACGAACAGAGCAGTTTGATAAGTTTCTTCGCGAAATTGTCTAAAAAATTTTTATGTATTGTAAATATTGGCATGAACTGAATTCTCCAAGAATTTGAAAAAAAATGTGCAGAGAACGATAAAGAAGCACACAAGCAGTGTGTAATATCTCCGCGGAGTGGGACGGTGTGTCTTTGATTCCGGCATTCTTGATGTCGTAAATTTGAACGAGATTCGTGTAACACGCGTACCTGCTCGACGGATGCGGACTGACATAAATACACGACATAGTGTAGCGCACGTCGGAGCGTGTAAGGGAATGTTTGTATCCGCGCCAAGGGTGAGGTGCGCTCTCGAGGGAAATACCGGGGCTTAGCCTACGTCCCACGTTCTCCGGTCGTATGTACTATTTGGACGAGCTCGCGCAGTACCTCGTAATCCGCCAGGTGAAAGCTTGGCTTCGGTCTGCTTTTCTTGCGAATATGATTGATCGTTATCGTAAACAATTCGCGCGCCCCCTATCGCCGCCTTCATTAACTTTATTACATGACGAAAGTTTACTAGCGAGATCGTACAACTTCGCCTCTCGAAACGAGCCTGATTAGATAATTATAATTGAAAAGCAGGAAAATATGGTCGACGATCCATCGCGTTTTCAGGAAAAGAGCGTTTCTTTTCGGAATTGGATGCAAATTGCGGTTTCGATTATTCGAGAGGGGCATTATGCTAACGAGCGGACCTTGACTTCATTGGGCTTCATCGGAAAACGAATTGTTTTTTTCCCATGGGAGGAAAAAATTAATCGCAATCGCGCGGAAAAATACTTCCTCCGAACATTGCTGCAAATCACCGGAGCTCGCACATACTCATTTTCAAACGGCCCTCGAATTAACTTTGCAATGTCGGCGATAATACAGTCCGGTCGAACGAGCAGCAAAGTGTTCGGGTGTGATCGGTGTAACCATTTGTACGGGAATTTATTTCGCGCCGATGGACTGAGTGAGGGAAGACGGGAGTAATTGTTATTGGAATATTACGATGACGTTTCGTAATTGCCTCGTTCGTATAAGGTTCAGCATTAAGAAAAATTTTCTATTAAAAGTTGTCAGATTTATAATAAATTTTACCATATCATAGAATAATGGCGAATTATTCCGAAAAATCTTAGAACTTCTACGAAAATTCTCAAGAGCATTCAAGAACTCCGGCGAACATTTTTGAAAGTTTCCAGGAATTTCCTAACAAAATTCTAGAATATTTTCCTTCAATTCAAAACACCAATGCATTGTACTGTAACAATTTTTTGTTTCCATCAAAACACTTATTTGTATTTCAGTAGTCAGATAAAACTACTTTTTCTCAGCTACGCTATATTACTAATTTTATAATTTCCACTTCTAACTTTATATTATAGTTTCTCCGTTATAATATATCTCTAACTTACTAACTTTTCCATTTTCCGCACATCGTTTGTTCAGAGGTGGAATTCCGCTTTACAAAGCGTTGAAATAATAATTTCGCTGTGTACCTGACTTCGATGGCAAATTAAAAAGGCACGAGCCTCGTAGCCGCAGTTTGTACAAGTCGAGTTGCCGTCAAACCTCTCGTGCCCAGGTCTCATTTCGGGCATCCTCCGGGAAATAATAATTTCGGAATTATCATCTCGGATCATTTACATGCGGAAGACATCACCGGTTCTTTAATAATAAAATGTATGTCCTCCACAAACGTTAATATTGCATTAAACAATCACAACGACACGCTGTCCACCATCAACTATGCATAGTTCATTCATTCTGTCGATCTTTGCTCGGAGACTCGCTTGCGTCCACGCGACGATGCTCAAGATTAATTTTTTACGCGCACCTTTGACGGTGGTGGTTAATTTTTTACGCACACCGTTAAAACGCCTTGTTTTCGCAAAAAACGAAACCACCGTAATTACGGCCGAAATAATTCGGTAGATGATTGCAAAAACGAGTGTTTCAAGAACCCTTTTGTACCATATTTACGTACACAATTATTTATGAAAGTGGATAAAACTGGAATGACGATTTTTCATTATTATATTGCAATATTAAACATTCAATTTTAGGTTTCAAATTATTGTAATATTAAAAAAATCACACTAGAAAACTCGCACACGTATGTATCTTTTCGGCAGCTGATACAAATTTTTATCTGAGTTCGTAACGTTAATTTCACGAGACCTTTTTTCTCTGTAGTGAAAAATCGTGCTTTTTTCGACCCTTGACATGACAAGCGTTTGCCGATAATGCGTAGCGGATGGTACACCAATCATAAACGCGGCCGTTAAGCTGCATCCCGAGTGTGCGACGTAACTTGCGATCGGCCGGCTATGACGAGTCCTTTTTGTCCTCAGCCTGGCAAAGTATCGAAATTACGTGCGCCAGAAGCTGTATAAGTATCTGCATTATTTATACGCCGGGCTCGGGTTATACGACGGAGGGCTTTACGGTTTCGCTTCTCCGAGCACGTGTTTCTCACAGATCACGTTAATGTCGTAATACAGAGAGTGCCGTTGTGTTGCACATAGTCCGGTCGACCGCTTTATTATTAAGAGGCGAGATAGTTTCGCCGTGTCCGCGAAGCCGCATTCCACGTCAATTAATTGCAATTTGGCGTCACGCGATGTTTCTTCAATTGCGTTATTCCGTCAAGTGCGGGGATTTTTATGACGAGTAATCGGCCTGAATTCGCCAAACGCTTTTAAGTGTTTCGGGAAATAACGACGGACGAGTTCGCAGCGAGTCAATCGGTTCTCGTTGACCCTCTTAGTTAAACACTCGACCTCTGGGAGAAGTTGATTCGCCTAAGTATCTCGCATTAATGTGGGAGTGAGACATTTTAGTCTTTGACGGTGGACTTGGATATGGGAGAAAAAGTAGTTACTGGGTTAAGAATAACGAAATAAATTATTTCGTTGAATGAAATTCTATGCGAATGAAGAATTTGGGTTTCTAACGTCAGAATCGAGTAGATTTAATAGTGGTTAGAACGAATTTGTTCTTCATTGAAGGATTTAGAGGTTATTTTGGTAATGAATGAAGGATTTGAGAATTTGAGGATAAAAGTTTATTCAAGAGATTTCATACAATTTTCGTATGATAGAAAATTATAGTTTTGTAATGTGCGGCTTAAGGTAGAACATCCACGAACCCACTTGACGTTAAAATGGACTGAAACATTTTAGGCGTGTTCTTAAAAATCCTATTCTTAATGCTCGCAAAATATCTAAGATATTCACGACGGCGCTGCGGAACAGTTCTTACTGTTATCTGTAGGAACTTTTTTCCTTCGCGATACAATTTCTACCATACCGACCCTATCGGAGTTGCTCAGCAACTGCTATTTCACCTTAAGTACCTAAAACGTAATTTTTGGGGGGAAAGTATTTTTGGGGAGAGACTTTTTGTGGGGTTCAAGAATACTATATTACATTTGGATTAAATTACTAAATTAATACTTATTTCATTTCTGAATACAACAGCTTGCAATCTATTTAAAATGTAAAAATTTAGTAATCTTGTCCAAATGTAATACCATATCGAATTTTCGTCCTCTTTCCCTCCCAACAGTCAAAACACTCGACCCACTGTGATCCACTTCCAAAGTCGCCTCTAATGTCTGCTCTTTTTCTCGGACGCGGCGAAATTTTATCGTAACATCTTCATGCGTGTAAATTTTATCGACAAATGGAGGATATTGTCATGGTACTTGGCACGCCCGGGCGGCATCTCGCACAAAGATAAGTCAGCCCGAGAGTAGCCCTCGAACAACAGTGTGTTTGCTAAGCAAATGGCCAATCATACATATCCAAGGAGGGTCGCGCTTGCGTTACATACATTATAGAGCGGCAGCCCACTTCACCGAGATGCTCGTCTTCGGACGGGCGTTCGCCACAATCAGACCTGGACCCAAAACCTCCGTACATTCATTATTCTATTTCGCGAAATATTTCCCAGATGTGTAGGAACGTCGAAAAATATGACAGGACAAACATTCTGCTCTTTTGGTACCATCGCCCTGAGTGGTTTATCGGATCTTTACAAGAATAGAATATTTGTAAACTGATTTCTTGCGAGTGCCTCGTGGTGGACGTTTCCATCACACGACTGGCAAATGTTGCCATGGTTCTTGTAGAAAACAAACTTAAATCTATTTAAATGAGATATTTTTTGATCAGGTTCAGATAGCTTCTTGACTAAAGTTCGATTGAAAACTCGTCATAAAATATCTTGTCCACATTAATTTAACCGTATTCAGCAGAGATCTTTCATTATATTTGTTATTTATTCCTTTATCTTTATATCACTTGTAATTTAGAATAAAAGACTTTCAATTCAGATTAAAAATTTAAAAGCAGTACACAACTTTACTACCGAATTTCTTCTGAAATTCTTCCCAATAGAAACGAACATTAAACTGAAATTATTGATAGAATATTTTCCGTCATTTTTTTAACAGTTTCTCTACTCTGAGAGAAATTCGTTGTGGACGAACATGCAGCTACAGCACTGTTTGTTCGGTTCCGATAAATCGTTATTCTGGGATGATGTTAATTTCTGCTCCGGATTTCAGAGTAGTTTATTCGCGAGACGAGAAATGGCGGAGCTTTTTATTTAATTACTGGAACTTTTTAATGTTTAATTTAATAAAACTTTTTGCTTCATTTTTTATACCAGCGAAATTTAACTTCATGTAACATGAAGTTAAATTTGTTTCATTACATTTGCAGATAAATCGTAAAGTAAATGTGACTCAATTTTCTAACGAGTTCTCTCTACATTTCAGTAAGTGGAAAAACGTGCACTTAATAACTTTATATGCACTTAAAGTAAGTGAATATTCATTTATTAAAATTTAGAAAATACGCTAAAACTATAGTATAGTTTACTGCGTTTGAAGCCACTTACGAACGGTCGGTAATACTTAGTTAATGTCACGTTGTAACATTGAGTTGTAATTATAAACACCATTTACGTGTCATCAAGAAATGTGATCTGTAACTGTTGAATAAATCGTTAATCATATTTTCAAATGTTATGTTTCGTAAAGCATTTATACAAACTTTAATAAATAAAAAACGAGAAATTTTTTATACTTATTCGTCATATTTTATAAGAATTTTAATATGTAGCTGCATGTTCGATATTAATTAATATTCATACATCTATTGATCGGAAAGTATACATTTATCAAGTAGTTCGGTCGAACTACGTGGCAAGAGTTACGCAGGAAAAGAATTTTTTATATTCACGGGAAACAGTAATGTCTTTAGCCAAGTACAAAAAGTGTAATTTAATATTTATCATAATATGCGGAGTTTCACCACTGTGCAATATCTCACGTTAATTAGAATATTTAGAAATAAGATTCAAGTTGATAATTCTATTCATTACTTCATAAGTGCCTTTACTAACTTACATTTACTAACATATTCCTCCAATATCAAAAAGAAACAAAAGCAATCGAACATGAAAAGACGACCTGGACTTAGTTTTACTAATCTGCTTATTACGATTCGTTGAGAAACTCAATTCAGGAGAAATAGGTTATTTTCGAAGAATGACAATTTTTTGCTTGTCCGTTATAACGATATTTCTATCTTTCTGTTTATTTTCGAACGACAAATTGTATGTCGTCTCATTAATCTACCACTGTATTTTTGCTTCTTCAAAAGAACATGTGGTACAGATTATGCAGCGTGCTATTTTTTATTAATAGACACACTGAACTGCAGCAGAGGTGTTTAGATTGTTTTAAAATTCATGAATGCCATTAAACATTACGATGCGATTGGTCCTTAAAATCCACACCATGAGTACTCCTGAGCTTCTACAAAAGCCACAATTCAGAGCCTCGATGTAAAGCCTCGATGCGTTTTGAACCGAGAGATCTTTTAGTGATACATTTGTATTATAAAAGACAAGATGTGTTACAAAATTGAATAGTTGAAATAAAATTGCAACAAGCATATATTACAACAAATACGACAACGTCCAAATTGAAACGTCTATACTAATCACATCAGAACATAGATAATAACTTGATTTGTCGAGAAAGCTAGGAGCAAAAATCTTTTCTCAACGACAGTCTCATTATGTGCACATAACATTCAATGCACCATTAGAGCGCTTAATTAAAGGTCCCAGGGAAAAGTACAACTGGCCCAGTACTGGCGCCAGAGTCATCGGTACTGGCACTCAGTACTGGCATTTTGTTATACCAGACATCTTTTAAATTGTCTCTGGTCCGGGAAATTTGACTGTTAGCACACCAATGTATAACTCATGCAGTGTGAGGTTCTAAAATGCATATTTCGATTCCTTAATTGACTATATTGTACAGGCATGAAAATATTCAAACAAATTATAAATACACATATATTTAATATTGAAGGTGTTGTTTTGCCTAATTTTTCCTTAACATCTAATATTCAAATGTCTTTGAGACTAGGGAATTAGGAACAAACATAGGACTTAATAAAACGTTAATTCTAAAAAATATTTTTGCGACGTTTCGGCTCTTACACATACCTTGATTTAATACAATATCAAAAATTGCTACAAACTGCTACAAATTGTTACAAAAAATTACGTCACAAATAAGTACACATTTAGAATTTATAAATAAATTCTTTACTTTTACAGGGACAAAAAATATTTTGTGTACAATTTTTTTACACACTGAATTCACCGTTTATAAAACATTATATGTTTCACATCGAGAAAAATCACGAAAATCGTTTTAAATGAAAAAGATTTCTTTTCAGTTAAAAGGATTTCTGTTGTGCCAACATTTTTCTTTCTGCTCAAAAAAATATTTGTTAGACTTTATTCTCCGACCCGAAATACCAGTTCAACCTGTCCAGTGAAATCATAAAGCTTTTCTCAATTCTTCTCTATTGCTAAAAGTTCCGATACATTGCACCAGTGGAATATCTACGTTGTTTCGGCACTGTCTAATAAAATACAAGTATCGCGCGCTCGACTAGCGCGACACTGCAAAAAGTGCACCCGGCCATGAAAACGCTCGATCCGCGCAACACTCATTGAATCCTCTGGAGTGCCATGCTCGACAAAGATGACAAACCCATTGTTTGCGGTGCCAGGCTCGTGTACCTTCCTTTTCAGCAGTCAGTGTAATTATAACATATTGTTTCCCTCGCAGCGAGCGGCGTCCGGCCAGTTGCTGTATCGCGCTCACTGATACGCGTATTATTATTAGATTAAAATGCGATAAAACTTAATTAAGACATCAGTCGGCCGACACTCGCAAATTTATCGGAGAGTGTCGCTAAGTAATCTTAATTGAGCGTCGGCCCGGTACAACAACAGATAATAGCGTCCGCGGGGATCCCCGCTGATGTCTTTTTCGCGATCGATAATTCGATTGCACATTTTTGCAACGACACTTTTTTCGTGCCGCGTCTTCGTGCATTTTTAATGCGCCGCCGGAATTATGCGATCACACGAAATTGCGCTGTTCGCAAATCGCGACCCACCCTGAACATTATCGCCATCTTTAAAAACTGGCCTGCATTCAAATCGGTTACGTCAGTTTTTATTGCAATTCAACGTCTGGATTAACTCTTTAAAGGCGAACACTGTTTTGGTGGCGAAAATTGCAATTTTTTAATTCGGTATTAGCTCAAGTAGAAATTTACTCTAGAAAAACGTTAGAAACTAGCAAGTTTTACTAGTTTTTAATATATTAATTTCAGCAATTTCGACTAAAATTTGAAATAACGACGAACTAAAAATTATAATAAATTTATTTTTCACCTTTTTCAGGTTTGTCATCACTGAAGGTCTATTTAGTACTTCATTGACAATAAATACAGCAAACCAGTGTTACATTGTCATTTAGGACATTCAAACATGTGTCCTGAAAGATTAATTCTGGTTTCCAGACTCGTTGAAATAGGAATTTGACAGTAAAACAACCCGCCACAATAGCCGTGAAAAACACCGACGCAACCGCGCGGGCTTGCTTTTTCCTCGTGGCACTCAGTATAGATTATGAACAACAGCGTTGTTGCGCGGCCAACGCATGTAAAGAATGGCGTGATAGCGCAAGCCGTTGAAAATTGATTCGCTTGGAAAAAGCTGCGGCAATATCCGTCCGCGCGGTTTTCCGCGGAAAAATTTAATTTTGCGTTCCTCGCAATCGCGAGTGATAACTGCGTCGGCTAATATTGCTAGTCGACATGTTATTCAATTATCTGTAAATAAATTACTGCAGTGCAATGTAACCCGCACAACTGCTATTTAAAAACGCAAAAAGGAAAACAGAATTTCGATGAAAAAATATCGAGTAACGTATTGCGAGTAGGAAGTGTTCCGCGAAATTAGTTCAACACTCTTAGAAATTTCCTATTGTCACAGCAAGAATCCTTCTATGAGAGAAGGAAAATCACTTCTTTAACAATATGA
>JABFPB010006532.1:0-11929 GCA_022817645.1 Ceratoteleas bidentatus | reverse complement strand
ATCGATATACATCGATAATCGATCGTCGATATATATCGATATTCATCGATAATCGATCGTCGATATATATCGATATTCATCGATAATCGATCGTCGATATATATCGATATTCATCGATAATCGATCGTCGATATATATCGATATTCATCGATAATCGATCGTCGATATATATCGATGTACATCGATATGTATCGAAGCCATACATTTGATCGAGTCACTAATCTACACGTCGATACTTGTTGAAACATGTTAAACTTGTTTAATCATGTTGGAACTTGTTCAAGCATGTCGAATTTTCTCAGGAATAACCCAGATTCCCCATTTTCGTGCACATGTGACATAAAAGTAATTTTTCCAAAAATGAACAAATTCATTGTGGTGACAGATTCATTGTCGTGAAAGTTACGGACTTTCATATCACCTAGCACTAAATTTCACTTACTACTCCATAAATTACACGAAAAGTTGCACTTAGATTTCCCGAGCATTTCATAAATCGCGCAGAAACGATTCTCTGCAACCGTCGATGTTGTTCACGCACTGTTACCTCCTCCACTTAATATCAATCGTCCAACCTTTTTCCGCCTGGAGAGAAATTCAAAAAAACTGTCCGATTGCCACAATCCGATCGCTCACTTTGCAACTCGAATCGCTAACGGCCTCAATAAATTACGCTTATTAAACCATCACGCCGGTGCAAAAAATCGCCTACAAAGTACAAACATACGCGTAATAAACTGCGATCGCGCGCGTTACGAGTTTTATTGCACGAATAAATTAACCGTCCGACGATGACGATGTTATTGATTGAATAGAACGCGGAAAAAATGGCTTTCAATTACGCGAAACTTACGTCATCGTTTCGTCCGTATAACGTCAAACGATAAATCGTGATTTACGTTGATCGCGGACCTGACATTATCGTGCATTAACGGAGCGCCCGAAGTTGGACGTTGCCGGAGTGGCGTCGATTAAGCAGCCTCTTAAAGGATTCTTACGCAGCGCGGAACGCGAAATCGGCCGCTCGAAGCGGCCATTCGACAATAAAACATTAATTAATAGCGACGGCTCAGTCAAAATGGCAGTAGCCGCTCCGACTGCGTCGTTTCGCGATTATGGCGTGTTTCCGTGGACACGCCTTCCCATTGCGACGAGCTAAGTGTCGGCCCGCAGAAAAAATAAGTGCCCGTCTCGGCGAAACAAAGCCGCCGGAAACGAGCACTCGCCACCTGTCTTTTTCAGTTCCACTTGGGGCTTTGATTGTTTCCCTTAATGCGGCCCGATGTTTGGTTGCCCATTTGCTTTGGTGTTAAAAAAGTTGCATTCGAAGCGGTTTCGAGTTTTATTGGATGATATTGGCATGTTGGGAATGACTGTAAAGTCGAAGTAGACGATTAAGTGGAGGAGATTAGGATGGAAAGGTATAAAATTATATCTTCGCTGTGAAATTTTGATAGTAGCCTCTGAATGTAAATTTTTATGCAGAAGCCCCAGGAGAAATTGGAGGATACCAAAAGCACAATTTCGGTCATTAATGTAGTCCAAAAGCAGACCAAAATGTAGTTCATAAGCACGCGAAAAAGTAATCAAAAAACACCCTTCTTATTACAAGAAAAATTGTGAACTGATAGGTAAATTTTACTTAAAACTACATTCTTAAAAATATCCTCTTAAAATGAGAATATTATTTTTACTTTAAGAGGAATATTCTTATTATAAGATGAATCCTTTTATTATAACGGGATCCTCTTATGTTAAAACGATTTTTTGAAACTTTTTTTCAGTGTAAATAGCATAGAGTAGACAGTTACCAAAAAAGGGAACAGAATGTTGAAAATTAAATTAATACTTTCACAGTTCATTTTCAAAAATCGTTTTAATGCCTTTACAATCTTAAAATCTTCCAATTGTTCTTCTTCCACTCCTCGCTTCCATTATACCAAAAAGTACTATAAAAATAAGTTTCCTTTCCATTTTCCTCTTTCTGATTGAAGTTCGCCTTCCTAACCCCTGGCTCACCCAACTTCAAGCTCTTTCGTCTGAGAAATGTCTGGCCATCCCCCAGCGGAATCTGATACAGCCTGCCGAACATCAAAAACGTGTCGGTATGAAACAATTAGCGAGCAAAGCGGCGGCAGTTCAGCGAAGCCGCGCAACTAATATCCTTACTCTCATCAACCTCGTTATTATCCACCCTCGTTGATCGCCTTTGCCGCGAGTGCTTAGCACTGCTTAGCGTCCCTGGTGTCTTCAAATATTAACGCATACCTGCAATTTCGGCTAATTCCGCGCGACTCCGCTCATTCACTGTCCCCCACACCTCTCCGACGCAAATTAACCCCTATCGATCTTCTTTTTCGGCCAATCAGGGGATCTCCTTAACCTCTCATTCCAACGGTGATTAGGCGCTGAAAAGAGCGCGAACGGAAGTCGCGCGGGGATCAGCAGCTTCAGTCGGACAGTAGCAGCTCGACTACCGGCAGGTGTCCCAAACCGGAAGCCTTTAGTCATGCCGTGCACTCGGCTCAATGGACCGACAAATTCGACCTATGACTTTTGACTGTATAATCCGACTTCAGTCCTTTCGAGGCGGAAAGCGAGAAAGCCTTTGTGCCCGACGAAGGGCTAGCTTTGCTCCCCAGCTTCTCAGGTAGAACTGCTCGTCAACGACCCAAACGCGCCGACAAATTGTCCGCGTAAATCACAAACAGCGGAGGCTGCTGCCGCCATTATGCGTGTGTAATTGTCTTTGTTATTCCGGGATGTTTCAATTTCGGACGGAGGCGATGGACGGAATGGACATTTGACTTTGCCAAACAGGTCCTTAATGTTTTTGGGACAAAAGGCCCGAATTTAATTTCCCTTTTTCCGCACCAGTCGCGCATTGTCTCTGCTAACCCAGATTTCCAGCCACTTTGCACGGACAATGTGCGTTTTGGGATAATAGTAGGAAAGAATTCCACGTCTGATCATCAAAGCACCATTACCGATCGTTAATCGGCCGGGGCGCTCATCTCGACAAAGTGCGCGACTCCTCTCGGCTATCAATAATGCCTTTGAATCGATTAACATATCCGGCTAATACCGTGGCGGTGAAAAATGGCCCGGACCTTCGGCGAACAAACGCGCTGCCACCGAAAAAAGGCCCCGACGTATCCGTGTCATTTGTCATCCCAATAATCACGGCAGAGAGACAGTTCAAGGTGTTCGGAAGTCGGTCGATTAATCACCGGGCAATTTGATTCATAAACTGCGGATTCCGGCGAGTCATACGGGATGCACCCGTCACGTGACCCGGACTCGGGAAAATTTGTCTTGATCAGCGCCTAACGACCGAACGAGATTTTCAGTGAGAAGAAATGTAGTAGCGTTTTCCGGACAAATGAGAATGCAGGTAGTTAATGGCTGACAAAACATCAGTCAACGGGGAAACCTTTCTGTCTGACAGCGAGACGAAGGAGTTTCGGAGTCTCTCAATTTGGAAATCGAGGGGTGCAGTGTTTTCTGAAATAGTACCAGTAGTAACATTTACCACGCCCTGTTACTCTTCCAATGAATTTGGCCTTAAGTTCATTTTGAGATGGTACATGCAGAAAACGATTTGAGCATTTAGTACAGAAAAGATAAATAAAAAGAGAAGAAAAATTACCAAAAATTACTTAAACAAACTGTCAAGTTTAAATAAAAAACAAACTTATCAAATATTGTCAAATGGGCGAAACCGCACAAGATAAAAATTCAGTTTTCTAATTATCTAGTTTTTAAACGTTCAGACATTTATGGTGTCCATTTCGTGAAAAATGTCTATTTTATCAAAGTGTCTCAAAATTAGACACCTGGTTTTCAGGATAATATCCTTTTTCCCATTATCCTGCTCGTAAACAATAGTACAATCTAGACGTCAGAACCAACTCCACCTTCCATCAAACATAACCCGAAATTTCCGACGGAACCACGTCTTTTCGCGGTCTGACGTAAGGTTTGACGTAAGCCCCGGCGAATTGAGACGACGGGCATTGAATTGCGCTGCTGGATCGTCCATAATGGAACGAAACTACTACGGTCCATTCACCTTTCGGCTCGGCTCGACTCCTCGGACTCTATCTCACGGCACCCCTGCTGTTCGGGATGCTTTATGGGTTGTGGAATGCACGTACGTACGTACGCGCGCGATGTTCTTGCGCGCGGGCGGCCGAGTTGCGGGCCGGGGGAGGGCCCGATTGTGTGCGTGAAACACGGGCGCCCGCAAATAGTCGGCGCAATAATAATATGCGTATCTGAGGTGCTTTTGTCCGAGATCAACGTAGCGCGGCTAACTTCACAGTCCGGCCGCAGTCATGCAAACTTTTCACACCACACACGTCTTCCCGCGTTTATACGCCATATTTCCTTCCGATATAAACTCGAGGAGGCGAGGCCGTCCGACGTAGCGTTCTTTATAGATGCGAGGCAAACATTTTCTCAGCTCCTTTTGCGCTTAGACGCGGCTGAATGTTTCGCGCGCCTTAATGCCCGATTTATTCCACCGTCTTTTCTTATTCTTTACGATTTTTTTCAGTTTGAGATCACTTCCAGGGAAATTTGGGAATTGAAACTGGTGAGGAAACTGTTATATTAAAGTACAGTAAAATATTACGGTGTTTACGGAAATTTAAGAGCAATTAATTACCGCTGCTTTAGGTGTAGGGGATTTCTACAATGGACAAAGCTGATCTGGAGTAAAAGGTTTCCCTCGACGAATAGAGTCCAAATTAAATTTTTATTCAAATCCACTTGTTTCCATTAATTGTACCCAAATCTACCAGGTTCGTGTCACAGCAAAGAATGAAGCTTTCAAGCTGCCAACGAATACTCAAACCGATTCAAACTCTGACAGTAATAATCCTCCTAGGGACGTTTGTACGCCTTTGTAGCAAACAACTCCAGAGCGTTCACTTTTCCCATCTCAAAAAGGACAAAAGTCTCGTGATTGACGTATCAACTGACCCTCTTTCCTTCCCCTCCCTCTTCCATCCACCAACCTCCTCTTCCTCAACATCACACCTCTCCATATCTCCCTAAAAACTCCTCTTTCCGAAACCCTCCACCTAATCCCAAACCCATCAAAAACCCTCCCAACCACGTCCCAATCAGCATCATTCTGATCGCCAAACCGCATCATTCGGCCGGATTATCATTCATACTGGAGCGTGCAAAAACGGTCGAACTCTGTGCATAATGCTGCTCATAAATTGGTTTTGCACGCGCGTGTAATTGGCCGAAATGGAAACGCGACTGCCCGTCGCAGCGGAAGACTCGGGGTGTCGTCCGTGTGTACCTCCATTGACATCTGTATTAGCCCGGCTGGGGTGCGCCTCCGGCAATAAAGAAATCGCTGACACGCACCCGGTCGGCGGCGATAGGTGCGAATCGCCGCGACACGACTCGACTAATCTGTGAGCAAACACAAAGCCGGCTTTTCGGCGCGCCGGCACGAAAAGTCACACAGTCAGTCGCGCGCTCAAATGAGAGCGCCGCGGCGAACAGATGTCCTCGACTGCGAGCGCCGAGAGCAAGATAAATAGATTAGCTTGTTTGGCCTTATTACGACAGTCAATTTGCCGCGACTGAAACACAGCGGCGTAATCGCTGTTTGCCGAAACTTTTATGCCGATTGAACTTTTCGACGGGGGCCGGCGACATTTTTCACGGATTAGGGCGATCAGTCTTGCTGCCAGCTTCGGCAGCCTTTGTTAGCGAGCTGGGATTGTAATTTGGGAATGAAAATGTGGGTCATTGTGCGATGCGGCGGGAAGTCGATTGGGAGTTGTTTTGGGTCCGTTGCAGCGAAGTCGCAGTGGGAAAACAAAGTAGAAAGGATGACTGGGAAAAACACTGCCCGAACAGAACATCCACAGGGATCATGTACCCCAAAAATCTCTGTCTCCCAAATATCTCCGGGAAATCCACGTAGAATACACGTGTTCGTTCTGTTCGGGTGGTTCGAACTGGATCAGAATGATGTCTATGCAAAATCTACATGTTGATCCAAGATGAGAAAGGTATCATTGGAGTTTATGCTCGAATAATCTTGAAACATCAGCATCCTGTGCAAAATCAACAGGATTAAAAGTCGTTCTCATAGATGTATATTGCAAGACTCAGCAGGAAGTTACAAAAGAACTAGAACTACTACTATTGCTGAAACTGTCCAACATCTATTCTGCGCCATCATTTCCTACCAAGATTACAGACTAAAACCATCAAAATTGCAACATTTTTGCGATAGAAGCCGGAAAGCTCCTCAAACATCTGGTGTCAAGGCATTTCGACATTCAAACCTTTCCCCCTCTAATTTAATGATGTAGTACCCAGCGAAATCTCTACCAATCTGGCCTACTGTTTGTAAAAGCGAATGATCCCGCGAGTATCGTCGCAATAAAATAAACAGATCAATACATCGTGTAAACACGTAGGAAAAAGTGTAGCAGCGAATGCCGTGAGCAAGCGAGAGGGCGCGAGAAGGAAGGGTCGGTGAATCATAGAGCGTTTTAGCGTATCATCGGGGGATAGTGGCTGTCTCGGTCATGGGTCGGCCGTCAGCGTTCGGCTCCCCTCCCCGCGCGCGTCTAACGAGAGTCACCCTGCTCTGACAGTCGGGTTCGCCACGAGCACTATTAGTTCAGTTTGGATGGTGCGGCAGTCAGTTATAGTTGGCAGAACGGCGTTTCTCGTGTTACGCCGTCGTCTTTAAGGGCGACGCAAACCGGTTGCGCGTCACTCGTCGGGCGCGCGGACTTGTGTCGAATCGCACGAAAAAGGATGTACCACAACGTGTCCCCGCTGAATGCCGCGCTCTTCTGGGGATTGAGCCTCGGCAAATTCTACGAGACATCCTTTCAAGGTAATTCCTGCTAAATTCTTATGATAATTCGGACGCTGGCCCTCCGCCGCTTTTGTTACTCCTCTTGGCCCGGGATACTAATGGAACGCCGCTCGGACGCGGAGACGATCGCAGACGAGGTTCCGAGGAGGTTTTGGGAGGAATGAGGGGTGATGGGAGGAAGGGGGGGAGAGAGGAGGGGAGTGGGGCATTTTTTGGATGGGATTTTGGAGGATCCAAAAACTTGGATACATGCGGGTGTGTAGAGGTTCTTGGATGGTTGGGAGAAATTATTTTTCGTTTGGAAGAGCAGAATTATTCGATTCAGAAAACAGAGAATATTGTGCTTAAAATTGTAATATTGATACGAAAGTCAATATTACAATTTTAATATTGTAAGTATAAGTAGTATAAGTAGTACAGTTTGTAGGGATGTAGGCCTTGTAACTTAAATAAGTTTGGGTGAATCAGTCAAACAATGTATTTTGCGCAGATAATGTTTGAGTGTTGCCACCGTTTGCGCAGTTTCTAACCTAAACACATTAACTTTCATAACATATAAATCTGTGATTCAGATTATTTATGTATGGCATGTTGTACTGATTCGGTTAAATGCGTATAGAGATTGAAAGAAATCTGACCGATTCTCATGAATTTTATTAGAAAAATGTTGTTTGCCTTCGTTAGGTATACAGTTTAATTCTTTTGCAGATGATTTTTGGCAAAATTTTACTGCAGATATTAACTTATTTTCGTTAAAAATAGGTTTCTGATTAATGTTTGTGTGTTTGTTAAAATTAAAATGTATAATGTAAGGAGGTTCGGAGATTTCAATGAAGTTAGTATTGAGATATTTATCAAAGTTTGTAAAATACATCTTCTCTATGTAATGAAAAAGCTATTGCAGTGTTCTACTCGTGAAAAAGATGATTTTCTAATCAAATATATTGTAAATGTAACGAACACACTATTGCTTAGAATTCTTCTTATATTTTATGACCGTCTTCCACATTTACAAACGAGATGGTTCACCTAATTCTGAATAAATGCCATAATAAAATAAACAGCAAATTTTATGTTGAATCAATTAAATAATTCGTTACTGAACTGAATTTTCAATTAACAATAAATCAATTTTATCTGACTTAACTGCATATTTAATTTGGTTCCATTCTATTAATAATCTAATAACTAAGTTGTAAGATCGTTTTCTCTACAATCATTTTTGCACAAAAATAATCATTTTGGCAGGAAAGAAATTCTTCTCATTAAAACGGATTCGTTTTGTGACAAAGGGAATCTTTTTCGTTCAAAAGGATATTCAAGCAATTCTCAGTGTAACCCACTCAAACATGGCTTATTCCTTTCGCACTAACTTCTTCCAATACCCTGAAACATTCTACCATCAAACCCACCAATATCCCCAATCACAATCTACTTACCCCGAAATCTACCAATCTCCCCATTTCCACATTCAAATCCCCCCACACAAACAACATCCAAACTCCAAGACAAGTAACACTGTCTCCCCGAATCCCCTCTCTACCTCCACATCAACCCAACAATCCCACAATCCCAAAACCCATAACCTCGAAATGTTATATGGACGTAATTAATCGAAAGCGTCTCCCGCGACGGTTACCCCGGGGACCAAATTTATCGCCTGCAACGCCATCTTTACAACCCGCGCCGTCTTCGTCATTTGTCAAGCGACTAATAACTGTAAAACGTCTGGCCAGCGCGTACGTCAGCGCGCAAAAATGCAGTACACAAATTCGCGAAACGAGCGTCTAAAGTTGCCGGTCGTTATCCGCGGCGGTTGTCCCACTAGGCCGCTAATGAAGTGGTCACGGGCCGGTCCCGCTGATAACGGGTTTATGAACCGATAACGCGAATAAACCGATCGCGTCGCCGCCGATTTATGCCCGCGCGCGTCCTCGCCTACGAATCGAGCGGATCGTAACGTTTCGACGAATCGCGCGCCGCGCAGAAATACAGTGCTGTCGGGGCCGTGCGGCGCATCAGGAGGTCCGTCACAAAAGAACATCGTCCAGCTTAACTGCACGATCAGTGCATTTCATTGCGCGCTCGCCGCTTTAAATTGAAACGTTACGCGGGATAAATCTTGCGCGCGGCTAATGTCGCGTTTTTCGCGCTCGCAGCATCAATTACGCGGTTTTGCTGCTTTATTGCCGCAAACCGTGACAAATGTCCGCGGGGAAAATGCGTTGTGTTGCGCGTTTTCATTGCTGTTGTTTTAATCGCGGCTATCGAAGAGATGGGGAGACGAATCAATTTGGACAAGTTTGTCGGAAGGCTGTTTGGAAAATGAGAATCGTTGTTGTAGCGTACACTGTAAAAAAAGAATGTAAAATTACATGCTGGATTTCGTTATATATAACGTAAAATATCCTGCAAAAGTATTATTCCATGAACTGTGGTGAAATTTTACAATCCGAGTGTAAAATTACATTCCCAATGTAACATGATTCGAAAACATTCAATTTTTAGGTTAGGAATATTACAGTTGCAGTGTAAACTTCCGCGTTTGGTGTAATTATTTCTACACGGTTAAAAATATCCTTTTGGGCCAAAATAAAGCATTTTGGCACAAAAGAAATCATTTTGGCAGAAAAGTAATCCTTTTCATTTAAAAGGAATCGTTTTCATTAAAAACGAATTTTTAGGTTAGTTTTTTCAGTGTATGGACCTCTTCTTATAAAACGAACTTTGTGTACCAACTCTAGTACCTCGGTAAGTTTTCTGTTTCTCTTTCTTCGTATTCTGCTGTGTAAGTGACGAGGTCACTTACGCTTGTTGGAAGATGGCTACCGCCTTTCTAACTTAACCCTTCATGTTCGATATCCTTCTCAGCCTTTTTTAACTTATATGTAACATATAATGCAATAACATAATATTGTTACTCCACTGCTCTTAAAATGTAAATCATTATGTACATTAAAATTAAATATTTTATATAATTTACAGTAACAAAATAAAAAATTTTCTCTTCCCATCAACGCATTAGTTTTCTAACTTAACAAACCTATTTGTAAACAAATCGCACTTTAATTCCCTCTTTTGCTCGCTTTTCGCCGCGATAGAATACGGAACATTCGCAGCTTTAGGTAGCCGCACGCTAAATCTGAGAATTAGTACCGTAACAGTAGTTCTTTGTTGTACTTATTAATGCAGAATAAATAAATACAACAAAGGGTTCGGGCGATGCGTAAAAATACTTCTTGACTTTCTTCAACCTTGCCATTAGTGAATCTTATTTATGCATCATCCACGGGTTCAATTCTTTTGCTTCCTGCATTCATCTTTCGACTGAAAACTTTACAAAGATTTTCCGAAGCAATGTCTTAATTATACCAAAAAAGCGTCCTCTTTTATCGCGATATGAAAACTGCCTCCCTCCGGCTTTGTGCAAATAACAAAGGGCCAATAAACACGGAAGGCACCGCTCAAAGGATTATCCAACTGCGGGACAAAGGCGCGTAAATTCATAAACGTGTCGTGAAGGCTCCTCCTTGTACGATTCACGACAATAAGATCGTAAAACGACGTTCCAAGACGGATCAAACAATGCCGTACTGATGACTTTTCAGTTGCCAAGATCGTAACTGCGCTCACGTAAGTCTCAGCGAAATTACTTAACGCTGAACTGAATTTTACGTCAGAATTCGCTTCTCTCTTTAGCGATTTCTTACTATTAAGTAACCATTAATTTTGCACGTCGAAGTGGGAACATTGTGATTTCGTTGCCAAGGTGTGTGGGCCCCGCAACGAATTTTTCGGCGAATCGTCGCTTTTATATTACCGCAAATTGTAGGCGAATTTGGTGACGATGGGGCATTGTTTCGTGTCCTCGACAAACTCATTTTCACATGTCAAGGGTGCTTCCGATGAAGGCCAGGTGCGTCTTCGATTCTGATGTCGTTCACCAAACAAGCAAGTTTTCTCGTGTTAGGAGGGTCGAGAACAACATCGCGTGGCAGAGTAACGTTTCCGACGCTAAAATAAACCGCTTTCGCGATAAGACCTTCCCGCGCCATTCGTACCGACCGTATGTGCCTGTTCGCGTATTTTAGAGACACGTTTTCTTCTTGTCAGCGTGTGTGGTGCATTTAAGCGAAACTAAATATAAAAGAACTCAAATGAAAGATCAGTAAACATCATCAAATAACAAGTTCGGAAGTTGTGTACGAAGCACGCATTCTACGAAACGATTTTAGGTGAAAAGTAAAAATTGGAATTAAAACGGCCCCGAGATTGGGATCGGAGCGACAATTAAGGAGAAGCGTGTGGAACGGTTTTTTGAGGTTGCGCGGGGAAATGGAGGATTGGACATTGGGATTGTTTAAGGACAACTGGAGAGGTTGATTTGGGTGGATGAAAAGAATTGCGGGGTTAGAACGATGTTTCAATGCCAGAAGTTTTTGTGGGAGATTTTGCATATCCCTTGTAGAAATCAAATCTCTGATAAAGTCTGAAAAACTCTGAAAAACTCTGACAGCCCCAATGGTAAGAAAATACACTTATTTAATATCTCTGAAAAATCTCTCAAGATCCCTCATTAAAAAAAGTCCATTAATTTTGAGGGATTTTTCATTTTTGGGACTGTCAGACTTTTTCAATCAAAAAAGTCTGACAGTCACAATTTTGAGAGTTTTTCAGAGTTTTTCAAAGTTTTTCAGAGTTTCAGAGATTTACTTCTGCTAAGGATATATCGAGTTGAGATGTAGCGATGTTGATTAACATTAATGGATTATTGTTTAGGCTTGAAAAGAAGAAAAGTTTCACTTTGTAATTGTAGGAACTTTTAACTGAAACATAAACAACTTTCCTTCAATAATTGTTTTAAAAATGTGATAAAATTGTTCAATTAACATCAGTTTAATGAAAACCTATAACATTCCCTGGTAGAAAAAAAGGTCTGAAATAATGCTGAAATGAACGCTGAAATTTTACGGAAAAAACTCACAAAACTGGGACATTTCAGACCTTTTTAGCGCAGCAGATATGACAAACTCTAACATTCTGCTTAAAATTTTAAAGTTTGAA
>JABFPB010006531.1:0-11930 GCA_022817645.1 Ceratoteleas bidentatus | reverse complement strand
AAGTGCATTATTTATGTTGATGCGAATTTATATAATGTTCAAAAACTATCAAAAACTTGCAAACTTGCAATTTAGTAGCTGAATTATTGCAACTTATTGAACACGGTACTTTTTGTCCAAAATGTCCCATCCTCTTTGCTTGGTGTAATAATCGAGTTGAGTATAGTATAGTAAGCCGAGTGTTACAAGGAACGAGTCGGGAATCGCCTTTCCCGCCGTGTTGCGTAAGCTATTTTTCACAAGTGCATGGGAAACTCAATTTCCCTCCCTGAAAAGTCTTCAGCTTTTCACTAGTAGAAGCTGAGTGAAAAAGTTCCATTCAGAATAGTCTGATTTTGTATAGTTTTCTGAAGTTATGTGTTATTGCTTACCGTTGGTATCTTGTTGGTGTGCAATTGTAATTCCATATCAAAGTAAGTCCTAATTGTTCTATTGGGTTTTGCCAGTGCTTTCTACAGGTCTCTAATAGTTAATGAGGAATTTTGTTGACGGGGCATACAGGTAGAGCGTACACATAAAATACTTGTAAATTTTCTAGACGTATTTATTAAACCTAGTTTTACTCAAACATGTATTGCCATATAAGTATAAAAAAACAAGAGACAACATAAAAGTAAGTGGATGTAAGGAATGCGAATCGGCGAAGAGTCTTGAGACGCCTGCTCTTCTCTTAATGTCCCACAACATAACATAATCGGGAAAAAGTCTTGGCCAATATCCAATCATTGTCTGGCGACGCGAGAAGCCCGACAACGAGCACGAATATTCGGTACAATACAAATACTTTACAAAAGTAATACTCCATTAAAAGAAAGCTACTCTCGTCAGAATCGTACATTCGTTACATCGAGATGTCACGCCGATATAACGAACGGCATCGCAGAAACAATTGTGTGTAATGTAGCATGTACATCGCGCAATCATGGAACAGTGTCAAGATATAATGATAGGGTTAGAGTTGTAGAGTGACTTAGATGTGCCATGTTTAGTAGGGGCGTTGCCTGTCGCGACCTCTGTCTCCGCGACTGAAACAAGAAAACGATTGCACATTAAATACCTAATCAATGTTATACAACAAAATAAAAATGAAACAAAATTTAGAATAGATGTTTACCCGCCGCCTCCTCTCATTGGTCCTCCACGGCCACCCCGGCCGCCTCGGTCGCCACCACGGAAACCGCCGCCGCCGCGACCTCCCCGATCGCCTCCCCGGAAACCACCGCCGCGGCCTCCTCGGTCTCCGCCGCGACCGCCACCTCGGCCGCCGCCTCGGCCTCCACGGTCGCCACCACCGCTACCGCCACCGGCGCCCTCTGGTTTCGAGCTTTTGCACAAATTGCACTGGTCACGCCACGCGAAATTCGTGTTGCCACAATCAGGGTTCGGACATCTGAAAATTAATCAACATTGAATTATCAAATTCCCAGCAGAATAGTTTAGACTACTTTGGAAATTTTATGTTTTCAATACTTTTGTGGATAAAAAGACTGATATTTTCAATGCCTTTCAATACTGTGAAAAATGCTGTTTTGAAGGCAAATGTAAAAGTAGCTGGTTTCAAAACTAGTGATGAAAATTGATGTTTTCAGTGTAGTACCTCCAATCTCCACCGCGACCGCCACTATCCCGACGATCGTCGCGGTAGTCGTCCCGGTCGCTGCCACCACCTCCTCCTCCGCGACCGCCACCAAATCCACCTCGGCCACCGCCTCGGCTGCCACGTGGGCCACCGCCACCACGGCCACCACTGCTGCCGTGCCAGTTGCTCTTGTGCTGGGCCATTTGCACCTTGATCTTGCAGCCTTTGAAGTCCTTGCCATCAAACCAGTTGATCGCTGATCTCGCAGCGTCCTGGTCATCGTACGTCACTGTGGCTTCTCCTTTGGGCTTGCCGGTCGCCTTGTCCTTGTACATCCAGATTTTTGGTTTCCCTGATCGTTTGTCACTCTGAAATAAATTCGTTTTGTTTGTTAGAAATACTGTTTATACTAACTGCAATTTAAACTCCCAGGACCCATTGGTGACACTATTAACACAAAAAATGACGGATATAAAGCAAATTCTCATTTAAAACAATGAAGAATTGAATACAATGAATTTAATAACAAAAAAACGTTTTTTAATAGGGTTTGCTTATACACTTTGGTACATATTGTATACCTTGATCAAACCAATGGCTCCAAAGTGCAGTGCGACTTCCTCTTCCGAAGTGGCAGGGTCCATTCCAGATACGAAGATGGTGTCTTCTTGAACGACAATGTTACTGCCGCCACCGCCACCGTCACGGCCCATCATCCCGCCGTTACCTCCATATCCTCCTGCAATATTACCTCCGTTAGTCTTCCGCAAGTCACGTTCCAGCATACCGAAATTATAATTTACAACTACATTGTCAATCTACGTCAGTCTTGCTCAAGTTTAATTCCAAAAACTCATTCTTTTGTATTGTCGTGCACCTTTGCTCTTTAGTCCAGCTTTTCTTCGTTTATTATTAATGTTTTGTATGTTTACCAACGGATATATGCATGTTCTATGTTACTTAAAATTATTACTATACACATTTTAATCCTTCCAAAATTCGTTATTTAACATACTGCATCAATGACCAATCGTACGACGACCAATGTTATACATGTATATGCATTACAGTACACCTTTTGTGTTTCGCAATTACACTTTAAAATGAAAAAAATTCAAGTCCGCTGATTATTACCGTTGACTAGTTTTGTTAGTTACCACTGTACCATAAGTTCCACCTACATCCTCGATGAATAATTTTTATACCAAGGTTTTTACCACCAAATCTTTTGCACCTCTTGAAATGTTTACTATTACATTGACCAAATCGTGACTAACCAATTGCTTTCCATTACTTATCATACCACTTTTTATAAAAACTGCCTAACTGTATGATCATCTCAATCAAAAGACTTTACTCTTACTATTTCCGAAGTATAGAAAAAGAAAATAAAGTATACATTGAAAAAAAAGACACTGACTTGTCCATATGACATTCAAACCAGTTTTCAGTTTCATACGAAAATGTTCTTTCATCGTTCTTCGTTTCTTATTTTTGAGCTTGATCGTATTAAACATGGACGTGACAATTCGTAGATACCAAATAACGAATAGGCAACACATGGTTGCTGCAATGTTGAGATATACAAAAGGGCTGCTTGACATTGTAATCTACAGTTGCCTACAACTTGACTCACTTTCATTTTTTTCTTCAGTTTACTCCTCTTGATAATTTTTTCCATAATTGTACCTCATAGACTAACCACCATAACTCAAGTCACCATGAATCGTACATAAATACAGACGTTCATTTAATGGTGACATAAATTTGATCCAGTTGTTTTACTTATATACCACACGTGTTAACACAATCCTTCAATGCTGGATGCCACAGTCAACTTCGCAAAACTACCACAACGCCACCTAGACACTAGATTACCATTCCAGCCCTAACAGAACATCTACCAAGTATATACATGTTGATTCAACCAATATGTTCTGCTAGGGACCTCAATTTCATTTCCAGTTCTAAAATTACCAAATACTGCTTTGCATCCAGCAAAGATTACTCAAAACTGTGATCCTCACTGTCCTTTCCTCTCTCCCCTCCCCTTTCCTTCTATCTCCACCTTCTCCACTCTCCCTTCCCCGTTCACCATCAATAAACTCACTGATCAGTTACTTGAACTCTCACCAGATGTCAGACCAGACCGATTCTCAACAAGGAACAGATCTAAATCCTCCATCGAGGCACATCTACCTTACAGTTGTAGTTTACATGACTTCATTCTTAATAATTGAAAGCTTATGACTGTCATAATTAATAATAATAATTTACATTGAAGTCCTGCACGGAGAGAGGAATGCATAAGAGAATACAGGCCACCTGTGGCAGCATCGTGAACTACTGTTGAACTTCAAACCATCATTTTATCTCATTTCGGCTCATTCTGTTGGTTTTTTTCTCAGTGTGGTAGTTCTTTTGCCGTGCGTGATGGCGCTGAATTTCACAGTGAATTCCTCTCTCCATGTGGGATTAGACCCGTAACAAACACTTGTTCAATTAAGCACTAGGAAGTACTTGTTGGGAAAAAAAGTTCTACAATATCCTATCCTTATTATTAAGAATGTTGCAGCAGCCCTTTCATATCGCAGAAATAACAGAATAAACTTTAAATATTAGAGTGAATGCGTGAATAGCACCAGACCAGTACAAACGGTCTGGTGCATTTACCTTTGTTATAACCACCGCGGCCACCGCCACTGCTAAAACAGAAGCAGATATACCAATGAGTTGACTCATCGCCACAGATCGACGGGTGGCGACTCTAATGCAGCGCCACCTTTCTTCTTGTTGAACCTACTGTCCGAACGTCTCGAATCATCACACTTGCGCGAATGGTACTCTCGCTGGACTCTGTCTACAGTCACTCTGTCTCTGTCTCAAGTAGTGTTTGAATGGACCGAGGGAGGGGGGAGGGGGAGAAACATAAAACTGTCGGGGACAAAAGACTTAATTACAATGTAAGGAGGGGTGCGGGGGTTGCGCGCGTACTCGACAAGTAGTCCGTATGTCTGGTTCTGAAGTACCCTGAACCGACTGCGTCGGTTGCTAAGTCCAGGACACGAGTCCTCATTTTAATCAATCGAGATTATATGCTTCGGAATCGTTACTATACGTTTTTTTGTACCAGCGGCTTTTGTTTTGAGATTGCCTGGAGGTTGTGATGGGTAATGATGGATGGGGGAAACTTCTTGGGCAAAGAAGTGTCGAAGGGGTTTGGGTGGAATAAGAGTGTGAGCCATGTTGGTGGAATGAGACTCGATGCATTTGGGTATCTTACTTTTTGGTGACATAAGAAACAGTACGATAAGAGAATTGAACGCCAAGTTTGGATCTTCTCCTAAGCTAAGAGTAGATAGAATGGGATACATTGCTGGATGATTATGATATTGTTCAGCTATAGTCCTTACTTGACTGACACTTATCTTACTTGAAATTTTTGCAAGATTTTTGCTGAGTATAAAGCCTAACGGGTAAGATGGTAATTTCTAACTGGAGAGACAGCTTCCTTATATGTTGCAATACTTTATGTACCAAAAGAGTATAAGGAGAGTTGGAAAAAAACATGTTTAAAAAAAATACAAAAAAACGTTTTATTTGATTAAAAACAGTTTTTTTGTTTTAAAACAAATGTTTAAAATCAAATAAACACAAAATAACCAATAAAACAAACCCGAAAAGGTAAACAAGAAAGTGATTAAAAGTGTTTTCAAATGTTAACAAAAACCGGAAATTTTGTCTGAAAAATGAGATATTACCTTGCGTTTGTTTTAAATCAATATTTTTTAATCATGTTTTAAAACATGCCAACCCTGAGTATAAGGTTATTGATTATTATCATAAGTATTCAATACATCTTGCGGTGTAGCTTGGATATTAAGACCAAACAATACTTTGATCAATAATCAGCAATTGGCACATACCAATCCTTTTGCTTCTTTAAAAGGAAAAATCATCCATATCACAAAGTATAGTAACACTTTGTTACCATTGACTTTGGTGAAACAGTGTACCACTTATCCCAACAAAGGGACCGAGCTAAATCTATTAGGAATATTATTCGGAGGATTTCCATATTCACAGAAGGTCCCATAAATCCCAATTAAATATAATTGCACCAAAAGCAAGACACTCTAATGTCACCTAGCATATCTTCAGAAACGTGACTTACAGCTCAAATCCTTAACGTTTCATAACCGAACCAAGTCCCAAGTGCGAGTTTGTTCGTTTGAGCTTCATAGGGTGAGGATGGGAGACGACTCGTAGACACATGGACAGGGTGTTTTTGGTGGTATGCCCCATGTAACCCGACATACATAAACACATTGGAGCGTGATCAGAAGTCGGTCGCGTACATAAGGGGAGAAAGGCCTCGCGTTTGCGAGGCCAAAAAACACCGTTACCACCTAATCACGAGCATGTAGACATTCGTGTGTATGTACTCGTTGAACATTTACGACAACCCATAATCACTTTGCGTCATATGTCGTATACAACCTGTTTCTACCATTTTACCAGTAATATCTGTGTGTTAAACCTGTAGACACACTTCAAACATATTAATGCCCAAACGGGCATGAGTAATGCATAGAAAATGATGATTATGGAGATTCATAGCTAGTTGCATTTGTTACCTGTGTTCGTTTCGATCGCAAAGCAGTGTACCTTTCCAGCTTTTATCTCTTTGCAGACTCAAACGATTGTATTATTTGTATGAAATTGATAAGTTTTTTTTCTATTCTTTCATTTTGTTCTTTCTCTTAGCCAAGTAGGTAGGCGACTGGGATAACTTACTTGTATCCACCTCCGCCGGATCTGTCGCCATAGCTTCCTCGGTCTCCACCGCTGTAGCGATTTCCACCACCTCCACCTTGGCCTGCGAAAAACGACGTACTAGATGAATACACGGGGATTCATCTCAAACAGTTTGTTTGTAGTACCCTAACAGACAACTAAATTTATGTCGTTTCAACAGGGAAGCTATGTGGAACACTTTATCTGCGGATCGATACAAATCCATGGCTCTATCAATGTACGGTATAATTCGCAGTTGATGGGCACTAGCAGTTGGCTATGGAATGACAGATTTTGGCGTTTGGTTCGAATTGGTCAGATTGGTCAATGTTTTGAAACTTGAGTTTTTCGGTGGTGGCCGTCAACTGCGGTTTAGCAATTGTGTATTTGTGACCAATAGATAAGTAATGGAAAGCGATTCTCTTATTGGTCGAAATGTCAATCACGAAGTGTCTCTCTTTTTGCGTTTGTGAGATAGAAAATCTGAACCACAGAGAAAGGGTAATGACAATTCCGTGAGGGTAACTACATTCTACTTCATTACTGTACCTAAAAATTAATTTAAATCATAATTAATAAGTATAATAATGGTTTGTGGTACTTGATAAAGGTGGCATTATTTTACCTCCATAGCTTCCTCCACTGTTCCTGTTGTATCCACCTCCTCCACTACCACCACCCCCACTGCTGCCACCATATCCACCACCATAGCTACCATTGTTGCCACCAGCAGCTACGGTGTTATCGTAATTGCTCTGGCCATAGCTGCTTTGGTTCGTGGATTGGTATCCCTGGTTGGAGCTTTCTGTACCATAGCTACCATAAGACTGGTAGTTTCCGGACGCAGGTGGGGGTTGGTTGTACTGGCTGTAGGCGGCTGGTGCTCCAGACGGTGGCGGATAAGACGTGTCTTGTCCGGTCGAGGGTGGAGGTTGGCTGTACTGATTGTAAGCCGCCTGTGTGTAGTTTGAATATTCTGAAAAATTAAAAAAAATGTAAGTGTCAATTTTTCAAGTCACTTTGCAGAGGGGTTTTCCTATTAGTAAGTTTCGTAAAAACTGATATTTATCCTTCATATTTTCACTCTTTTACATCATAAATAAATTTTATGAAAATTATGAAAAAAATGGTGAATCCATACAGAATATGCCATTATTATAAAATGATTTCTTAATTAAAACTTTAAACATGTTTTTTTAGAAATTACTTTTTGTAACCATAGGTCTTAAAAAAAATGTATCTAGCAATGGCTGAAATTTTTAAGAAGTACCATTTATCATTATTTCGATTTATTATCCCTAAACCAAAAAAAATAAGTCTATTTTCATAACTTTTTTAAGAAGACCTCCATATTCTAAATAAATGTAAAAAGTATAAGTTGTATAGGTTCCAACCAGAGTTACATCAAATTTAGAAATGGAAATTTTCAGAGCATGGCAGATAACTTTATTTGGTGACGTTTATTGTTTGACATAATTTTTTAATGAAAATTTGAAGAAAATATCAAAACTGATATATCATGTTCTTATAGTAAAAATTCTAATGACAAATATGAAGCATAATATAGTAAAATTGTTTGTTTGTTATTATTTTGAATGAGATTTTAATCTCTCATGGAATGTTTTGAACCTACTCCAGGTATGCATTTCTTATCACAGTGCTATAAATTTGAAACTTTCTAAGGTACAGAAAGTATGTATTACAGTTTTCCCTAAAAGCTATTTTGAAACTTTAATATACGCAAGTTTTTATTAATAAAAACATACATTTTTATTAATAAATTTGGTTACAGAAATATAAGTTTTTGTTAATCATTAAATATTGACACATGTTTCTAATAATACAACAATATATTAACAGATTTCTGTTTACAACTTCAATATATAATAATAAGGGAATCAGTGAATATACTGAACAAATTTGGAAATCTACAACTTAAAATTTCTTAATAAATGTAATAATTATTTTCTAGAACACACTTATAATTATCATTAAACTATATCTCATAACTTTTATTTTTATCCATTTTTTCTTGATAATTAAGATAGCCTTAAATTAAAATTAGACAGCTCTTTACTTTTCATTCCCATAATATCATCTCTAAATCGACTCCATTTTCTCCCTCACTTCCCAACCCAAACAAGCCAAAAATAAAATACCTAACCTCATAGCGGATTAGAGAAAAATACAAAATCTTCCATTTTTTTAATTGATCCAGAGATTTGAAAACTCAATATATTAAAAAACAATAGAATAAACAATATGAAAAACAAATGTCTACTCTTTTTTATTTAAAAATGAAATATAAATAACAAAATCATTCCACAACGATGTTCAGTATTCAAACATCACTTAATTAGTTTAAACAACTACTTAAACCGCCAGAAGCATTCTTCTGGAAAGACCGTCAAAATCATCAATAAAAACCATTACGAAAATACCCCAAAACCTGACACTGCGCAGTTTTCAAAAACATCAAACAACCGAAATCGATACACCCTTCTAAAACAAATAACCCCCTCCCCCCAACTCAAAATCAATATATATATACTCATATATATGTATGAACATATATCCTACCCCCCAAACAACCCAATTTTTCGATTTCAGATTGCATGCATCGTCGTCCCGGCGATGAGACCTGTTCCGGGAAGAATTCCCGGAACGGCGTTTACCGGTGGCGACGCGATTTCAAACGCGCCAATGGAGTCGGTTCGGCGCAGCGAGACCGCGGAACGGAAATTGGCGCGGTTAGGCGATCGTTGTGATTGTTGTACTTACGACTGTCCGCCATTGTGTGCTGCGACGGTGCGCCGGTCGTAAAATAACTGGGCGCGGGTAGCGACGCTGCGTGAAGGGAGCCGACGAGCGAGGTGCCGTCGGTTGCCACGTTCCAGTTCGGTGTCGGCTGTGCGGGGCTCCTTCGCGGAAATGGCGTCACAAGACGCCGGGACACGTACTGCGTTGGTCAAGTTAAGGTGGAGGAGTGGGAAGAAGCGCCGAGGCGGGAGATTTGAATCGGCTGGAAACGAAAGTTAGGGTTAAGGTCAGTCAAGTAAAAGTTACAATAAAGATTAAACTTTGAAAAAATGCACATAAAAAGATAGAGAATATTCAGCCTCCTACGGGTCACGGGTTCCAAGGGTCATGGGTCTAGTAATTTTTCTTCACGGGTCATGGGTAAAGGGTTTTGGCATGACCTTAAGGTCATGCCGAATCACTAGTTTAAAAAAAAGTAAATTCAAATGTTACATTGTTTATTACTTGACTATTACTTTCTATTTCAGTTTTTACAGGGTCTCATATACGATACAATAGGGGTTTAAGGTGATGCTGAAAGTCTGCTGCAACGGAGTTAGTGTCTTTGTTAATAAAAAATGTACGAATAATAATTTTACAATAAACCGACCTTTCCGACATTCTATGAGTGTGGGAGAATATGTATGGCTGACAAATGATAACTTTTATTACCGCATGATCGAGAAAAACGTTTTTTCGCGATTTTTCGCAGCAGACGACAAAAATTTGTCGTGCATTTTTTATTAACAAACACACTAACTCCGTTGCAGCAGACTTTCAGCATCACCTTAAGCGGTACACGATATTTCGGATGCAAGTTGCCTCACATAATCACAAAATCATACTCCATTCACATGCATAACAGTAAATAAATTGGCTTAAACAGGCTTAAAGAATCTAATGTATAAAACAAATACACATTATTTTCCATTTTAACTTCTTTTATTACCAAACGAACATCTTCAGAATATCTTCCACGATGTTCTACCTATAAACAAAAATATAAACCAAACTATAGTAAACGAACAAATTATTGGAAACTATAAACCAAATCTTTCTTATCCTTGACCGTAAAATAAGAAGCAATCATTTTTACGCAATCATCTGGAATACTTCGTACGCTATTAACAATAAACTTAATTATTTTTCTAGCCTTGTCACTAAATTCTACGTCTTTTACAATTCGCTCGAATTTCATAGTAATCATATTGCCATACACAGGATACGATATCTGTCGAACAATCTTTTCTAGTTTTAGCCTCACTTCTCCCACCTGTAACACCCTCCTTAATACATCCTCCCTCTTAGTCAATACGTCGCACAAACTGAACCGATAACCCTCGCGGATTCCCAGACTTTTAATGCTTGCAACCTCAGTCTTGCACTCCATCTCAAACATCCTCAGCCCCTCGTCAAACCATTCCCTCAAATACGACATGTTCTCCTCGCTAACGTGTAAACCCAAACAGTTCAGCTTGATAACATGCTTCAGATACAAATCATTACAACTTTCTTCTGTTTTTAAATATAAATCTCCAAAATCCACCCGAAATCGTGGGGCACCCTTTGTGATGGTGGCATTGATATCAACACCGGCGTCCAACAGTAGACGTAAGGTTTCTTTTTTATCGCACTTGAGTGCTCCATGAAGGGGTCTTTCCCCAAAGTTATCGATAGCGTTGATGTCAGCACCGGCGTTAATCAGCAGACGTGCGACTTCGATGTTACCCCGTTCGACCGCAGCATGAAAGGGTGTGTACCCGAATTTATTGGAGGTATGGATATTAGCACCGGCGTCAAGCAGTAGACGTACCACTTCAATGCCTGCTTGTTGCTGCTTGTCAGCAGCGACAAGCAGGGGTGTGCTCCCGTTGTTGTTGGTGGCATTGATGTTAGCACCGGTATCCAGCAGTAGACGTGCGATTACGATGTTACCAGATTTGGCAGCTAAATGCAAGAGTGTGTACCCGTTGTTGTCGGTGGCGCTGATTTTAGCACCGGCGATAATCAGCAGATGTACGCCTTCGATATTACCCCATTCGACCGCAGCATGAAGGGGTGTGTTCCCGAAATTGTTGGTGATATGGATATTAGCACCAGCGTCAAGCAGTAGTTGTACCACTTCAAATCCATCAAATGTGGCAGCTTTATGCAAGGGTGTGCTCCCTTTGTTGTTGGTGGAGTTGATGTTAGCACCGGCATCAAGCAGCAGGCGTGGGATTACGATGTTACCAGATTTGGCAGCTATATGCAACGGTGTCTCCCCGTAGCCGTCGGTGGCGTTGATGTCAGAACCGGCGTCAAGCAGTAGACATGCTACTTCGATTTGACCACACCCGGCCGATAGATGAAGGAGTATATTCCCGTCGTTGTCAGAGGTATTGCTGTTATATATACCGGGATGTATTTTTTCGTCGTGATAGGATTCAAGCGCTACATGAAGGGGTCTTTCCCTATTTTTGTTCATGGCGTTGATGTCAGCACCGGCATCAAGTAGTAGACGTGCTATTTCGATTGCACCAGAACTGGCAGCTATATGCAAGGGTGTGATCCCAACCATGTTGGTGGCGTGGATGTTAGCACCGGCGTGAATCAGTAAACGTGAGAGTTCGATGTTGCGACCCCATTGGACTGCTGAATGAAAGGGTGTGTTCCCGGTATTCTCAGTGGTATTAATGTTAGCACCGGCGTCAAGCAGTATTTGTGCGAATTCGATGTTACCCATTTCAGCCACTATATGCAACGGTGTGAAACC
>JABFPB010006530.1:0-10913 GCA_022817645.1 Ceratoteleas bidentatus | reverse complement strand
GTTCTTTAAGCCCACTGTCACTGACTGTTTACTATAGTAGTAATAGATAATAAAGTAATTTTGCATCAGATCCAGCCGAAATAAGTTTTTGCGCGATAAGTGAATTAACCAAGTTTCTCAAACAGATACTTTCGCGCCGAGAATAATGTTTATCCTTAACATTGTTATTATGTTCCTTCGAGCCGGATTTGAAGCACCCAAGGCAGAATTACAGTCAGTCAAAAGTCAGTTAACAAGTAAACAAACAAATTGGTAACCACTCTGATGGTTAATGTTGTAAACAAATACATTGTTTGTAAATGCGTCGCTTCTCCCGTAAACGAATACATTGTTTACATTCCCATTTGCTATTGTTGTAAACAAATACATTGTTTGCAACATCGACGCTTCCATTTTGTAAACAAATACATTGTTTACAGATACGTCGGTCCTCTCGCAAACAAAAATATTGTTTACACTTCCATTAGTTACTTTCGTAAACAAACCTTTTTTTTGCAGCCCCATTGTTTACTTTTGTAAACAAGTCCAAGATGGTGGACAAAAAGTCACTGAGTACCATGCAGGTGGTACTCAGTGCGTGGACAGCTGTCAAACGAAATTGAACGACTGTTAATTAACACTAAAAAACGAGGTGTACATAATTTTACAACTCGTTACTTGGAAGTACGGGTTACAAAGTTAAATCAGTATTACTCAAAATCTCTTGACTATCATTGCGAAGTGGTAGCCACAACCACAGTTGAAGCTAGAACAGAACTCCCTTACTTCCAAGACAACGTGACTGAAATGTTGCAAACCCGCTTCTACCTAGCCGACGAGTACTTGAGCGAGCAACTCGATATCGTCGCGTCGCACGAACTCACAATACATGATGTATCTCACCTCAACAGGCCCACGACTGAGACACACTCAGTACAGGTTAAGTTACCCAAGATAGACTTACCCAGATTCGCCGGAGAAATCGAGAAATGGCCGGAATTTAGGGATCTCTTTACAGCCCTAGTCCAGGATAACGAATCTCTATCAGATGTGCAAAAACTCCAATACCTTTCGTCATGCCTAGAAGGAGATGCGAAATCTACAGTCGCCTCTCTCTCTCATAGGTGACAACTACAAGGTAGCTTGCGAGTTATTAAAGGGTCGGTATGATAACAAACGCGTTCTTGTGAGTACATTACACAATCGCATGTCATCTCTACTCACGATCCGGGCCGACCATTTGAGCGAAATGAAATTACTCCGGACCACCTATACAGTTGTGTTGGAAACAGTCAAGAAATTGGACGTTTCCACAGTAAATTGGGACCCTCTAGTCATCCACTTGCTAACTCTTAAATTCGATAAAGGTTTGCGCAAAGAATGGGAAGTTTCTATTTCGGATACCCGAGACTTGCCCACCTTCAAGGCATTCGATGACTTCCTAGAAAAGCAAACCCGCTTGCTGGAATCATTATCCGTCAAAGAGGTTAATTACAACGTTTTCGACGCTCCTCAAAAACCAAAATCGGTTCATACCATCTTTACGGGCGTGAAACTTCAGCCAACAAAGGCTTCTCTCACTGGCACTACGACCAAGTCCCCTCAAAAGGTGAAGGCTGCAAACAAACAGCACTGTCCTCTGTGCCAGCAGGATCACTTCATAGCCAAATGCCCCAAGTTCTCCTCAAAATCTCCTCAGCAGAGGTATGAGGACGCAAAGCGACTAAACCTATGCGGAAACTGTCTGAGCGCCAAGCATGCACTTGGTCAGTGTTCTAGCAAATACACTTGTAGAACCTGTCAACGCAAACATCACACGATGCTCCATTTCCAAAGGGAACCAACCAAACCCGCGGTGGAAAGTCGCAATCCTCCTGCGGAAGCAGTACAAAACCCTTCGTTGATCACTGGTCAACTCCCATCGACAAGCTCCGCCTCACATACGTTGACGGTTAATCTGGCCACAGCAAGCGTGATCGTTAAGGCTCCTAGCGGCCATGCCAACACCTGTCGAGCCCTGCTCGATCAAGGGTCTGAGGTTTCATTCGTTAGTGAGACAGTAGCTGAAGCCCTGCAATTGACTAAGGCGAAGACTGACGTTTCGATTTGGGCAGTTTATTCCACACCAAGGTGAAACACATGGTCAGTTTCAGTATAGCTCCGCACTTCGACCCTGACTGCGCCATAGGCCTTCAAGCCTTGGTACTTCAGTCGATAACGGACTATAAACCACCTCAGTGGGGGGATTCTTCACACCTAATCCAATTGAAGGCTCTACAACTAGCAGATCCAGGATTTGCATCCCCAGATCAAATCGACCTCCTGTTGGGAGCGGATGTCTTTGGGACTCTTCTGTTAGAAGGGGAAAAACGGTTGGGAGATAATGTGATAGCTCAGCAAACGAGACTGGGATGGGTGCTTTATCGTCAGACTTCCATTCAAATTGGGAAAGGATAGATCTTTACTTGGTCGATCAGAGCACATAGCTCAAGCTACGTTGACTCGATTGAAACTTCACTTGACTCAGAATGACAAACTCAGGACAGCATATCACGAGTTCCTCCGTGAATATGAAGAGTTAGGTCACATGCGCAAGTTAGCCAACTCAGAGTTAAACCAGTTTCGTGTCTTTATTCCACATCAAGGTGTGATAAGGGAAGACAAGTTAACCACTAAGCTTAGAGTGGTATACAACGCATCATGCCCAACTTCTTCGGGCGTTTCTCTAAATGATGTTCTAGCCATAGGACCCAAGCTCCAGACAAACATCACAGGAATGTTGCTAAAATGGCGGTCCCATCGGTACGTGCTATGTGCGGATATAGAGAAAATGTTCCGCCAAATCGTAGTTCATCCGCTGGATAGAGATCTCCAGAACATAGTCTGGTTCGACCTTTAACAGACCAGATAAAAAAGTACGAGCTAACAACGGTCACCTTTGGAACAGGTCTCGCGCCGTATTTGGCAATCCGCGTCATAGACGAAATAGCTCGATTAAAGAAGAACGACTTCCCCTTAGCATATCAATGGCTCATCCAGAATCGTTATGTAGACGCTCTGATGTTCGGCGCTGACGATCCAAAATTGTTGATCGAAACCAGAATTCGGGTAGAACAAGTACTGAAATCAGGAGGTTTCATCCTCAAGAAATGGCACTCCAACACAAAGGAGACATTAACAAAGGAGGATTTGAAAGAGAATGCAGCACTTATGGGAGCCGGAATCGAGCATCTCATTAAGTTGCTAGGGGTTCAATGGAATTCTCATGACGACTCACTACGCATGAAGATTAATACCATTGCAACAGACTCTCATACTAAGCGAACCATCCTATCAGACATTGCCGAATTGTTCGACACATTGGGGTGGCTCTCGCCCTTAATTGTACGAGCCAAGTGCTTTATGCAATTCCTCTGGAAGCTGCAGTTAGGATGGGATGATCCTCTTCCGAACAAACGCTGAACGCCTGGAAGGTATTAGCAGCAGATTTGTCTCAACTTCCAGAGCAGAAGATCTGCAGATGGATAGACCACGGCTCATATTGCGTCACAAGCGAATTGATAGGGTTTAGCAATGCCTCGGAAAAGGCATACTCCGCGGTAGTCTACTTGCGCGTCACGGATATGAGCGGAATCTGCTATGTCCACTTACTGATGGCTAAGAGTAGAGTAACTCCGTTAGGAAAACCCACAATCCCCAGACTCGAGCTGTGCGGAGCTGTGTCGCTCAAAGACTTGGTCGTTCATCTAAAAGCTCAGTTGAGCTTCCCGTTAGACAGGATAATCTGTTTTTCGGACTCCATGGTGGTGTTAGCATGGTCACGCAAGCCACCCTCGACTTGGGGAGTCTTCGTCAGCAACAGGGTGGCGGCCATTCAAAAGGATCTTCCAGAAGCATCGTGGTCCCATTTCTAAAGACAACCCGGCTGACCTCAATTCGCGAGGCTTGACTAGTGCGGAGTTTCAAGAATCCAGTCTATGGTGGACAGGCCCATCTTGGCTCAAATCAGACACACTAGGAACCTCATCAGAAGTCGATTCACCCGACACCGACCTAGAAAGAAGAGGGAAAACCACTCACTTAGTCAAATGTACTTCATTAGAGGTGTTGTATCGCATATCTCAGTGGAACCGGCTCATTCACACGTTTGGCTACGTGGTGCGATTCATCCACAAAACTCGAAAAAGATGGACACAAGGCCCGATCGCCGAACTCTCGTCCTTCGCGTTGTTAGAGTCCGAACGGTTGATCCTCCGCCAACTTCAAAGGCAATCTTTCTCGCTAGAAATAGAGAAGTTGAGCGCTGGTGAACCTCTTCCTAGGATATCCACTTTGACGCCGCTCAATCCCTACTTGGATGAGTATCAGGTCTTGAGACTCGGAGGAAGGCTAGCCAATTCTAGTTTACCGGAATTACAAAAGCATCCTCCTATACTAGCCCCCAGCAAAGTTGTAGATCAGCTCATACGCTATAAACATCGCACTTCGCTTCACGGAGGTACAACTCTGACTCTAGGACTTTTGCGTCAACAATACTAGTTAACTAACGCTCGCAGCCAAGTCAAACGCATCGTCCGAGACTGTTACGTTGTGCCAGAATAAAGGCCAAGTTAGGTCAGCAGTTAATGGGCGACTTGCCTCGAGAGAGATGCGAACCAGCAAGGCCCTTTGCCAACTGTGGCGTAGACTACGCTGGCCCTTTCAAGGTACGAACGGCCCCTGGACGAGGCAACAAAAGCCATAAAGCTTGGGTTGCAGTGTTCGTATGCTTTGCTACCAAATCCGTACACCTTGAGGTAGTATCAGATTACTCCTCTACAGCATTTCTGGCCGCCTCAGAGCGCTTCATTTCTCGACGTGGAGTACCCTTGTCTATCTCTTCAGACAATGGAACCACGTTCCAGGATGCCGACAAGGAGTTGCAGCAAGCATTTGCCAGAACGCTAGCTGACAACGATGTGCGAAGTCGATACAGCCTAGAAGGACTTGAGTGGAAGTTTATTCCCCCAGCTTCTCCACACTTTGGTGGACTATGGGAGGCTGGCGTAAAATCCATGAAGGCCCACTTGCGGAGAGCCGTTGGAGAGTTCACACCGACATATGAAGAATTCTCCACTATTCTCTGCAGCGTTGAATCCTGCTTGAATTCCAGACCACTCGTCCCACTTCTGGATGATCCAGAATCACTTGAAGTTCTGACCCCAGGCCACTTCCTCACAGGAACGGCTTTGAAGGCTTCCCCAGCAGCAGCAGCTCCGGATAAGCCAAGCACAATCGGTGCTCGCTGGCGCCAAGTGATCCAAACCACAAATTCCTTTTGGAAAGCCTGGCAGCGAGATTATTTAGCTTCCTTGCAAACTCGAAATAAATGGCAGCGTCCTCAAACAAATTTGCAGGAAGGTACTCTGGTCGTTGTCAAGACCCCCAACTTGCCACCAGCAGTTTGGCCACTGGCCAGGGTCATTGAAACTCTTCCTGAACCGGACGGTCAAGTCCGAGTGGTCAGAATAAAAACAGCATCGTCGGAATACACCCGATCAATCACCCAGTTGTGTCCGCTCCCAGTCGACACCAACCCGTAAAAAACACAACCTTACTGATCCTTTTAATTGTACCGTCTGTCAAGTAAGGCGGTGGTTAATGTTAACTTGTCCGTTACGAATTCTATCCTGATCAATGAAATTGGTTCCAGACCATGTCTCTGGCCAAGACGACTCGAGACGAGTTCCTGGCAATATACGCCGACACTTTCGTCCTGAGCGACGCTCAGGCTTACAAGGCTGACTGGCTCATGGCCCCTGGGGAGCAGATCGAGACCCAGGTGTTGGTGGTCCCAAACGTCCACTGGTGCAAAACCCATCACACCTGTAGATGCTGGTGTCTGCCCCTGTGGGTAAAAGCCAGCTCCATGTATAGGGCCAAATACTATTTGGTGCCCACATCTCGCGCGGCTGTGTCCCGCATAGCGGCCTATCAAAAGGCTACCAATGGTGGAGTCGATGTAAATGACGGCTATTACCAAGACGCCGAAGAATAAATCTGTATTATTAAACCCAGTTCTCAGTTGTTTGTCTATATAAACCTATGTTAAACTCCAATCCCCTGTCTCTGTTGTCGCATGATAAGGGGTACCTTGATAGTTAAAATGAGTCAATATTGATTGAGAATCCTGCTCAACAGATACACTATGGCGACCGACGAGGACATTCTAGAACTTCACCCCGATGACGAGCTGAGCGAGTTCGCCGCTGCCGAGCTCGGCGAACCTGCTTCAAAAGCTTCCAGCGATGCGATCGACGTTAGACCTCCAGGCGACATGATAGCAGCCGACGTCGAGCAGGCCTCGACATCTACCTCCGGTTGCAGTCCACGGTGCAACCGGAGGTAGATGGTCCGTCGCTACGCTCCGTCTTAGAGGCCCGGTCGGTCAGCTAGTCCGATGGTTTCCCTTCCAGACTTGTTCGAGGTTGTGGAGGCCTACGGCGAAGAGATATCTGTCCCGAAGAGAGCAACTGAACGCTACCGCGTCTGGAAACACTGGCACGGTGGGGGCCTAGGCAAGGTCAAGATTCTGTTTGCCCCGAATGGCAAAGTACGCGACAGAATCCTCATCCCGAAGGCACGGGATACTCCTCCGTACCATTTCCGTGAACCGCGCCCCGGAGCTGAAGGTCGTTGAACCTCCCAAGGTTCCAGGTGGGGGTATGTTACTGAGAAAATCTCAGTAACTAGACATGTAATCGAAACTCGGTCGAAAAATACACATTTGGTTAGGTTAGTAGGGAGTTTGATTTCCGAACGACCGCGTCGCGAAATTCTCCGCGCTAACCTATCTCCCATCCTCTTCGCTTTTACGCGTACTCGCGTCTCTCCGCGCGGGACTCCGCACGAACGCAGGAAATCCCGAGCGCGCAAGCGTGCCCGAGCGCCAAGCCGCCACGTTCGGCAGCCAGTGCGCGGCCATGATCAGTTTCCGTCCAACAGCACACCCAGCCGCCACGAAAAACTTCCTTTCCCGTCGCCAAGGCTCACTGGGACGGTATTCTGAGTTTTTCCGGCGCTCTGCTGTTGCGACGACGAGCGAACGACGCTGGATAATAACTCGGTCGCGAGTTACGCGCGTCGCGAAACGTCGAGCTACCGAGCTCCAGCCGTTAGTTGTTCCCCGCGACGAATAGGTAACCGCTGAACAAGCCACGCGGCTGATGTTCAGCCTTTCCGTACTCGCGGATTTCGCCGGCTAAGCAGCTCCGCAATTCCTAGCGGATTCAGCGCGGCTACAAGGTTGGTGACGTCACGTCAAAATTTGTTTGCATTTTTTTTTATTCGTGCCGTCACTTCATCCCCCTTATAATTATTCCCCAACAGAATGTTTGCTCCGGATTTCGGACGAAACTCCTCCCCTATCTCCGTGAATGTAAATTAAAACAATTTAAGGGGAGGGGTCTTTATGGGATGCATGAATGTTTCTCCCATTTGTTTTTGTTTATCCCGCCCCCCATTCAGTTCCCTCGGAGGATTGTGTGTTGTGGGTTTTTCCGGTTATTCCTCGAAATCGTTCAGCGTTTCGTCGAACTCGAAAATTCGTCGCAGATTCTCCGCGATGAAATTAGGCGTTTTGTTTGTTTTGGCGCCCGGAATCACGGGGTCAAAACAAACACAATAGGCGCAAAAAGCTTTATCTTCGTTTCAATTCGAATGACATGCCGCGGTAACTTAAACTTGTCCAAAGCTGCTTTTCGATCCTTCCGCTTTGGTATTAACTTTCCGGGTTGTTTTCTGTTCGATTGCTGTGCATCGCTGATTTTCGGTGGCTGCAGGTCCAAGGATGGATGTTAACATTGTTAAACTTATAATAACAACTTTTGCTGTAATCTTTATTTTCCTTTAATAAACCATTTGTTTTGTTTTGCGAAAACATGAGTTTGACTGACTTTACCTGTTTGTCTTGGGTGTAGTTCTTTAAGCCCACTGTCACTGACTGTTTACTATAGTAGTAATAGATAATAAAGTAATTTTGCATCAGATCCAGCCGAAATAAGTTTTTGCGCGGTAAGTGAGTTAACCAAGTTTCTCAAACAGATACTTTTGCGCCGAGAATAATGTTTATCCTTAACAGGTGCAAAGTTATGAATTTTTGAAAAAAAGTTACATTTTTTATTTTTTTACCATAACTTGGGTAATTTTGCACCAAAATCGATTAACTTTTGCAATCTGAACAGATTCAAATTTTCTCTTCAAGATCATATGAATAGTTTTGTTGCTAAAATCATTCCATACACTGCCACCCCCTAAAGAAAACAAAATGTTTTTGATGTTTAAATTTGCAAGTTTGGTCACTTGTACGGTGTGCAAAAAAATCGTGGACTCAATCGGTCAGCATGGCAATAAACTTCAATCATTTTCCTCCAATTTCCTAAAAAAATTCAAGTCATTGCAATGATTTGGCGCGAAGATATGCACTTTTGAAAAAAACGACATTTTTCGCCTTTTTGACCATAACTAGGCGAATTTTGCACGAAAATCGATGGAATTTTACGATCTAAAAAATTTTTGTCTTTCCTGACCCCCTGAAAACACCTACAAATAGTGTTTCGTTAAATGTTGAGTTATGGCAGTCTTCTCCATGTTCGGTACTAGAAACATATCAGCATGTCATGTCGAGGCAAAGGAGGAAAAGGATTGGGTAAAGGAGGAGTTAAGCGTTACAGAAAGGTTCTTCGCGATAACATCCAGGGCATTACAAAGCCCGCTATCCGTCGTTTGGCTCGCCGAGGTGGAGTCAAGCGTATTTCTGGATTGATCTACGAGGAGACCCGTGGTGTCTTGAAAGTGTTCCTGGAAAACGTCATCCGTGACGCTGTCACCTACACCGAACACGCCAAGCGCAAAACAGTCACGGCTATGGACGTCGTATATGCTTTGAAACGCCAAGGCTGCACTCTCTACGGTTTCGGAGGTTAAGCGGTTGCAAGTCGGACCCTCACACAAAACACCCTTAAACAAAAACATCGGCCCTTTTCAGGGCCACCAAATATTTCTTACGAAGGATATTTTATGGTATTACATACAAGTGGCTTAGATTCTTGGTCGGTCTATTTAATGGAGGGCGGGAATGTTTTAACCTAACTTTGTGATTTGTCATTGCGTTACTAATTTCATTTAGTGTAATGAGAAAATGAATAATGTATTGCTTCTGTCCCAGCAAACGAAAACCATTAGAAAACATTTCGAAGACTCGACTGAAACCATTAGAATTTTTCATAGATTTATGATCGTTGGTATGAAATTTCTAATGGCTTCTCCAGATTAACCTCACTTTTTAACGTTGAATGTCCGAAGATGAACTGGTCAAAACTAATTGAAAGTTTCATGTAACTGATGCGTGAAAAAATGAATCTGTTGTAAGCGATAGATATGAAAAAACAATTATACGCCTACGACGAATTTGAGGTTAATTTGTATTGATCGATATAAAAATATACCAACATCCAATTGTAAAATGTTCAAAAACCTCATTCGTTTTTCGGTAAACTTAATGGTCTCCAAAGGTTTCTTCTTCTTCTTCTTATTGGCTTTGATCTATTATTTTTTGTGTGTTTAATATGAGTTTTATATGCTGTCTTCAGGGGAATGTATTCTCCTATAACCAGGTTTTTACTGATATCTATATAGATTTTGTTTTTATTAGGAGTAATGAGTTTAGCGGTTAGCTTAGTTTTGCCTGCTTGCCGCCTTTTATTTTATTGGGGGGGGGGGGGGGTGGAGGTGGAAGGATTCAGATGAATTTGAGTTGGGGTAGATTGTAGGTTATTTTGGTTGGGATTTTGTCGATTGTCATGGTTTTAATGTGTTGGAGGATTTTTAGTTCTAGCTGAGAGTAAAATTTGTAAGCTTGATGGAAGATGAGATCTTTTATAAGTGGGATACCAGCTGTAACATGTAGTATGGAGATTCTCGTTCTCATTTTCATGCCGAGTGCCATTCTCAGGAATTTTTTTTGAATTTTTTGGAGCTTTTCAAGAGGTGTTCTTTTGATGATTCCTCCCCAAACTGGAGCTGCATAAGTAATTGCTGGTCTGATGATCATTTTGTAAATGATGAGTTTGTTTTTTATACTCAGTTTACTTTTATAGCCCAGGAGGGGTATTAGAGCACCGATTGCTTTGTTGATTTTTTGGGCTGTGTGTGCTATGTGTGGTGTAAAGTTGAGTTTCGAGTCCAGAATAACTCCTAGGTATTTTACCGAATTTTTTGGCTTGACGACTTCACCAAAGGCAAGGATGTTCTGAGGGTTCTTATCTTTTTTCTTGTGGGAGAAAACAATAAATTCGGTTTTGTTAGAGTTGATTTTAATCTTAGATTCTTCAAAGTATTCTAAGTATTCTTCTAGTTCTTCTGCATGGTCCTGGATGCATTTAGTCGCTTTACTTTTTCTCATAGAGTGAGAGTAAATTGCTGTATCGTCTGCGTAGAGGGCTATCTTGGTGTTGCTATTTTCTGGGATGTCATTGTTGAAGAGTATGAACAGTACTGGGCCTAGAATTGAACTTTGCGGAACTCCTGCTGCTATTGTTTTTGATGTGGATAGGCTATTTTTGACTTTGACTTGGAAGGTTCTGGATTTTAAGAAGCTGGAGATTATTTGAATGAGGTATGTCGGGATGTTTGATTCGCTTAGTTTGAAGAGTAATCCGTTGTGCCAGACGGTGTCGAAAGCCTTTTCTATATCTAGGAGTAGGGCTGCTGTAGATTTTTTCCAGTTGAAATTGTTGGTGATATCATATGTTATTCTTAGAAGTTGCTTTACTGTGTCCCTCTTTTCCCAGTAACTGGAGACGGATTGAAAAGAAATGTTTTGAATCACGTTTTTGACCGATCACGAATTCAGTTGTGGACTTTTCAATCCTGTTGAATACTTTTGGTCGCTAAAA
>JABFPB010006529.1:0-11937 GCA_022817645.1 Ceratoteleas bidentatus | reverse complement strand
TATAATTAGAGGAATATTCTTCTTATAAGTGGAATATTCTTATTATGAGCAGAATCTTCTTAGCGTAAAAGGATTTTTTAACAATTTTTTTCAGTGTAAGTTAATCATTAGATGATCATATGTTTTTTACTCGGGTATCGCCAATAAAATGTAACTTTATATGGATGCCGAGTTAAAATATTATTAAAAAGGGCTAACAAAGACAAGTTTTGACAAAGTTTTCGAGAATTTGACAATTTTGAAAAATTTTTGATAATTCTGACCTATTGATTTCTTTCAGGCATAAAGTAATTTTTATTTCTTTATTTACGAAATAATCTTCAATGTGTACCAATAGGTAAATATTTCTGATGTGTATTTCTGATTTAAAAACTGATTTGTTTGTTTACTGGTGGCCCATTTATAAATAAAATGTCAGAACTGGGTACTGACCTGGGCCCACGATGCCAACAATAAGTCAGTACCCAGTACTGACCTGGGAGCTCCGATGAGGGTTAATCCGATAATTTTGAAATTATCGGATTTCAAAATTGTTTCACTCCACTATTGTGAAAAAGTTGAGTGAAACAAAATGTTTCATCCTGACAATATTTATCGTTTTTCTCATTTGTAGTTTGACGTTATATTCGAAAAATGTTTGATTGTGTGATGTTAGCCAAGACGTATTCCGCTAATTCTTGGCGACGTTGTTGTCATCAGCCGATGCGCGCAATTTAACTTGCTGCAAACAGACGGCAACTAATTAAAAGTACGACAATTGAAAAGGAAATTGCGCTTTTTTGCAGCACAAGTGGGCTCGTGGTCCCGCCAGAATGTCTCGCAGAAATGATGTAAGACCGCGTTTGAAATGTCCCGGTGACACGGCGGCGTCTGCCGGGTAGACGCCGGAGAAGGAATTCGATTAAAATAAATAGCGGGATATCGTACCGACGGCGAAACGCGAAAGCGACTTGTCGGCAGGCGTGCTGCTCTTATCAAAAGCATAATGTCCCTTGAAGATAAACAGTGAGACAATGCGAGAGACGCGTGCAACGGCTCGTTTCCGTCGTTGACGCGAAACGAGACGATTTTTTCGCCCGCAATTTTCATCTCGCGAAATGAAAATTTCGACAACTCGACAAAACGTTGATGTTGTACGATATCGCAGTCACCCCATTGATTAAAGTAGTATATAATAAAAATTACAACTCGAACGAGATTATATTATGAGATGGAATAATATAATAAGTACAGGCACAAAATTTTGATGCTAAATTAACATAAAATTCAATGTGGAGACATGGATGCTGATTCTACTTCGGTCTCGAATATCTGCTGAATAAACATCTATCATGAGTCAAAACAACATGTTTAAAAGCCTAACGTTGACTCTATTTCGATGCTAAATCAGGAGTTATTCAATGTCGAATTAATATCGATATCTCGACATATTAAAAGTATTGGGTTTAGTAAATAATTATGTTGATTTAGCATCAACATTTTTCCCGTGTAAGTGTTACAATATAATTGTATACGTTCAAATCGGTCCGTGTAAAATTATACTATTTCCGTTTGGTTTAAAATATTTTACGTAAATGTATAACACTTTTACGTGTTAATGTATCAGACAATTTTTTCTTTACGATAAGACAGTTGCAGCATCTGTGTTATTTTACCCAACGAAGTGTAAATTTCCGTAGGTAATATAACAATCCTGTACTAAACATAGGTTTTTTCTTTACACCGATTGTGGATGTAATTTAACATAGATTTTTTATTCTGATAAAAATTTATATCGCGTTACCTATGATACGGTTTTCTCAGTATAACAAGACGTTTTCGTTGGAAGTCGTGTACGGTCAGTTTCGTCGTTTCCGCTCGACGGTGTTGTGAGTAATTTTTTTTATGACGATTGAACTTTTAGATCAGGCTAGGTGTTATTTTTGCTCGCGATAGTTTTTGCCTGTCGCAAGAAACAGCTTTGTAGGATACGTTTTTTAAGGTTGGCGCGCGATAAAAAAGCACCTCGGTGTTCTTTCCGACCGCTGTGCGGCGTTGCGCAAATAAAATTAAATTTATTTCACATTACCGCTTACCAATTATTTATGATATTGTTTCGCGGGGATTTGGTCTCTGACAGTTTACTATACGTCTCAATAGAATGTCGGATTCGCAGTATTTCAATTGTTTTGTCGAATTATTTCCACTTCGAGTACAATCGGATCGATTTGTAAAACTCCAATAATTATTTATAAACGAAAGTTATGTATTACATTGAAATACTTTTAATTTATCGTATATAAAAAATACATTCGTGTTGTGTAATTTATTTGAATCTAGAATAATTGTATAATTTATATTCCTATGATTTGCAATTTACTCCATAATGACGGTGAACATGATATAATTCTTCGTATTTCCTTGACTTCATTTACTGTAATTCTCTGGATTGCTTTGATTAAAACGTAACAAATCATATATACTTCAACAATATATATATATATATTTCACGTTTCAAATAATCTCTCCAACACTGTAGAATCAATGTCTGAATATTCTTGGATTTAACATATTAAAAATTAGATTAATATCAACTCTCCATACCATTCACGTAAAAATAACTAATATAAAGATCAAACATCTTCATACTTTACATCAACGACATTCTAACTAAGTGAACAACATTACTTTTTAACATCAATTGATATATTTATAGTCTAGCTTTATGGCGGTTCTGGCACGCTCTACTTCATAATGAGAATGCACTAAAATAAATGGTTCGCAAGGGGAACTTTGTATTGTTAATTGTATTGTTAACCCAACTATCTTGGCTGGCATTAAGCTGTAAAGCGTATGGCTCGTGAACATGATCCAGCCTTCGCATCATACTTATGCCAGCTTACTTTTTGCGCGCGGGGCAGTTCTTAACACATCCCTGGTGAAAAACAGTTAATCAGGATTCGGTCTGGATACAATCTGACTGCCAGCTTATATTCAGACTATATCCAGACTGCATCCAGACTACATCCAGATTCTTTTTTTTCCACGCGGGATAGAACCCGGTTGTATCGACGTCGTTTTGCTACGTCCAGTCATAAAGTCGTATAAACTACGTTTGCCGACGTTGGATCAACGTTGGCAACAAACGGCGGGTTCCTACGTCATTCGATGTTGGCAGTCACAATTTTTCTGACGTTGTTACGACGTCGACTGACGAACGTCGGTTATCTACAGTCGTTTTGACGTCGATACGACTTTAACGTTGGAAAACGACGATCATACCACCCAGAAATCAACGTCGTTGAAACGACGTTGATTTCTGGGTAGTATGATCGCCAACGTCGTTTCAACGACGTTGATTTCTGGGTGGTATGATCGCCGTTTTCCAACGTCGGATCAGTGTCGGTAACCGTCGGTTTCTGACGACGATTTAACGTTTATAACGCCTATGGAACGACGTCGATCCGACATTGTTTGAACGACGTCGTTTACCCATAGTCGTTCCGACGTTGTTTGACGACGTAAAAACGTGCCACCGCTGAACCATCGTTTGCCGACGTCGTATAAGCGTCGTTCAAAGCGGTTTATACATCAAATTGTATGAACGTCGTTTTCCTATGTCGGATCAACGTCGGTAATCGGTGTCGGTTGCTGACGTCGATTTAACGTTGGTATCGCCTATGGAGCGACGTCGATCCGACGTTGGATGCCGGACGATTCGTCACAAAACAATTCGTCGCTGGACAGTTCGTCACAAAAAATACAACAAATTGCTTTTTTTGGTATACCCATATTTCTCGATTACTATTTTGGTCAAATTAAAAACAAAGTAATAAAAGTAAGTAATATTATTTTTGTTGGAATTTATGCGCATTCCGGATTGTTTATTTATTTATTATAACTTAATATAATTTATTATAATTTATTATAACTATTTATTGCGAGATCCAGTGATAAAATAAGACTTTAACATAACTTCTTTTTTACCCGTGTCAACGGTTTTTTTAATTTCCCTAACCAAAACATTCCTTACCAAATATCCATACCTGCATTTTTTATGTCACAATTACTTCTTTATTATCATAATTTAGCGCACGTGCCCGTGGTTTGCTCACTTAGTTTTGTTATCCAAAACTAAGTGAGTTTGTTGTTGGCACGTTTTTGCGTTTTTTGCCACTGACTATTAATTTTGAGAATATTGAAATTTGCAGCATTGGCAGGATAACAAAGACTAAGAAAGTTACCATACTTTCGGTTTTATTCATTTTTTGACCAATTTTCCTTGTGACGAAATGTCTTTGTGACGAATTTTTTTTATGACGAATTGTCCGCTGTGACGAATCGTCCCCATAACGAATCGTCCGGCGCTAATAAAATATTCATATAAGTATGATCAAAAGAGAAAATATCAAACCGAAAATAGTCGAAGTTGCAAACAAGTTAGGTTGCTATATTTTCAATAAAATTCGTTTACTGTTCATTCTTTTAATCCAAAATTTCATCAAAATTGATTTCGCGCCAGAAACTACTTAAAATTATGCCGTTCCAAAACGGTGCACCGTGAACGTTGAAACCTGTTCAAATTTCAGCATTTTCGACACCTTCTCGCCGCCTTACATCATACATCACCCACCATCAATCGCCAAAAAAAAGTGCGGCCTAACAGCTCACTTCCACCCGTGCCGGTCCAAACTAATACGTAATTAATTTCCCCCGTCGCTACGCTCCTCTTCATACCAGATTAAAAAGATAAAAGCGGAAGGGTCGGCGGCGTATTCACGCGCCAACGCATGATAAAAAATGACTGAGCCTCGCGCAAAAACCAAAGCGCGATGCGAACGTCATGATTAAAATTAATATCCACCGCAGATCTTAATTAACTAACGGATCGCGCGCGCGAAAAAAAGCGCGCTTTGTCGCGGATCGTCAACGTTGCGTGACATTACTTCCCTCGTCGTTTTTCCCCTTGCGGCCCCAGTTTTAGGCAACCGCCTCATTAGTCGGCAAATCCGTCCGGCGCGAAAATCCGCCGCAAAGATGTCGGCTTCGAGTGGCTGCCGTGCATCCATCTATCTGGCGCAATTTCCTGCAGCGAGCTCGCGCGAATATCCTCATCAGCCGATGCCGTCACACCGACGTCTTCGCAACGTCTCGGTAATTAATTTTGCGTATCCGCGAGGTTTACAAGACAACGCTCGGGAGAACAATTGGCAGCGCGGTCGGCGCGCCTCGAAATACCTCCCCCCGTCCATCACCCCTCTCTCTCTCTCCCTCTCTCCACTCAACCACGGAACGAGCTTTATCAGATTGCGCGCGAAATTGACAAAGATTGTTTGTCGACTGGAGTCGTGGTGATCCCGATCATCGAGGGAAAAAGATTGATCACTTTGAGCGTGGTTAATGACGCGCGATGTCGCGCGCGGCCGCCTCTCGCGGCTGTTTAAACGATCTGTTTAATGAAGACGAATTTGCGCGGCAATATCGAATTACGGATCAAGCCGTTTGTTATTTGCATTATGGTTATCGGAGCGCCGGCGAACTCTCGACTCACTGACGCGAATTTTAGCTGCTTCCTGGGGGAGGTGCACTCTGAAAAATATTGTGCTTGCACTCAGACAAATATTCGGTTTACATTAAAGATATTGTCCTTTAGCAATCTAACAGTGTAATTTATTACGATTTTCAGTGGCGTGAAAAATAATAATTTGAATGCAAGAATAATCTTTACTACATAGTAAATCATTATTTACCTCGAAAAAAATGAAGGGAGTTCTATTTTTATATCCTATGTATAGTTTTCATTCTCATTTAATCACGTTTCTGGAACAGATATCCATATTAATGATAAGATAGCAGTGTCAGTACTATTTATCGTCAATTTTTGCTACTTTTAATATTTTTTATTAACTTTTTCAAAAATGTAAAATATTATTTAATGATGAAATAAATGTTTTTACTTATTTACTCTAAATTCTGCACCCGGTATGGCGAATTGCATTTGTTGACAAATTTACTTTAACAGGCCAAATAGGGCTAGAAAATAGGGCTTTTTTCGATTATTTTTACATTAACACGAATAACGTTTTTTCAAAATGAACAATCAAAATTCTGTCTGACGAATCTATTCATTATTAAATTCGAAACATTTTAACGAAAACTATATCAAAATCGGATCAAAATTCGTGTACCTTTAACTTCTTAAAGTTTAGAATTTCTGCAAAAAAAGTTTTCCAGATAATCGAGTTCAAAGTAAGAAGTTCCCTGACAATCACTAGAAATATTTCTAAAACATGAAACATAATAGTTTACACGAGTTTTATTTCTTAAATCCATATTATAGAGCACATATCAAAGTTAGAATATGCAATGAAACAAAATTTGTCAAAAAATCTTTTTTGGCCAAAAAGCACCAGACGGTCCCCTTAAATGGAAAAGTGTAGTAATACACTAGTAAAAATGAAACATATATGGCCGTAGAAGGGTCATATATGTTTTGTCACTTATTTCCATATATGTCTTATATCGTGCATATCTATATATATGTCTGAAATCTTACATTTAAATCTGAAAATATAAAACTTATCATATTCGGAAATACTGAAACCATGTGAGAATATAAGGCATATATGGAAATAAGTGACAAATCATGTAAGGCCCATATATGGTCGTATATGCTTCCATCCTTTCCATACATTGCCATATATGATTTTGTTATTTTCATATATGAAATGTTTTAAAGTTTTTCCAAAACTTAAAAAAACCCACTCTAGTTTTTCCACTGCCTTAAAATATAGGTTTTCCGCTAGCATTTCCCCAAAAGGAAAAGAACATTTTTTTCCTTTCCTTTTTTGAGAAATCGAGTTTTGAAAAAAAGATAAAAATTTGATATATATTCCCTGGATATTATTAAACGATGTCCGGGCTCTGTTGAATTAACGTTCATTCAAATTTGTTTTCGCATCCACACGTTATATTCGTTTACTTCGTCAAAACTTTTTGCAGTCTCAATTTTTGGCTCGTATAATTTATTTCAGAGCCAGTCAATCATCTTTCAAGTTTTAAAATCGCTTCAACGCAGGAGACATTCATTTACATTTTCGCAAATATGAGCCCAATTTAACTTTGGCGAAAGTTGCGATTCAAGCAAATAATGAAATTAAATTCGTTTGATTGCTTTCGGGCGCTCGCCAATTATTATAAACACGTTTCGAAAGTAGCATACTGATTCTGTGCGCTTCGCGATGTTAGTTGTGCGTTTCCAATTTGTCATCGTTTATTAGCAAAATATCCCAGCCCCGTTAAACGAGAAAAAGCGTACCGATAAATTACAGAAGGAAATATGTGCACGGCGAGTAAAGTAAATTGGTAATAAATCATGAATAAATTGTGCAGCTGCACTTTGCTTTTGACGCTTTTTGTTTCTTTTGATACCTACAATATAGGGGCCAAAGTAATGTCATTACAAGGACAAAGACGGCATTACGTTTGCAAATTACAAACAAAAAACCGCGCAAGTCCATCCATGCGCTTTTTTCTTCGGCAGTACCATCAAAACAATGTAACGCACTTTTCTACGCGGGACAAATACTCGTCGATTCTTTCAGATGAGCGTTCGTTGTTTATCTCGCACACGATGTCTGCTTCACTTTTCAAACAAACATTAATTTCAATTGCAATTATTCAGCTAGCCAAAATGCACCGTGTATCTCGGGTGAAATTTTACTTTCGTATAATTATCGATCTTGTTTTCTCGTACATTAAAACTTCTTGTGTTGATGAAAATATAATGACAGTTTTTAAAGCAGCTTTACATCTTACAAGATCTCAGTTTCACTTGTATGAAAATAGGCTCGAAATCTACAATGTTCAACAGATTTAACAGATTCGAAATCACGCATATAAATTACATTAGAGTATAATTTATCCTAACTTCTCACCTCTATGGCATAATTAATATAATCCGCTACTTATTTCAAGTAATCAAAGTTCGTCTATTGCATTGATAGCATTTCAAGCAATCACTGTTAAAACGGTTGCGCGAAATTACACAGTGTAATCTGGTTGCACTGCACAATTGTAATTTTACATAGATATTTTTACAGTGCAAGTGCAACAATATATCTTACAAACCTTCTTTCTACATTATCTCATTCTTAATTAATTTATATTATTTTATCAAGCATGACGCACTGAACAATCTAAATATGATCATATAAACTATGCATTTTTCAATCGATTTATTCAAAAATTTCAAATCCTATCATCAACTCTCAACCGAATTGCACCTCCGAACTTCCAACTCGAACTACATTGTCCAGATAGGACGCCTGCTCGTCTGAAATAATTGGCCCGAAATGTGCACCTGTTATAATGTTAACCTTGGTGTCTGCTGACGCGAATTTAATTTACAGCTAAACTGGTTGCGTATCGACTGATTATCTTGCCAATATCTTGCGGAGTCGTCACGGAACAGCGTGGCAAGAATATGAATATTTGCGTACATATAATGCGTGTGCATTTGGGCGAACGAGTGCATGTCTACAAAATCTTGCGCTCCGGCCGGTCGAAGCGCGGTTATATGCGCCGAAATAGAGTTATCATGGCAAAGTGCACTGTAATGTTGTTCCTGGCGCACAAAGCGAGCCGTTCCGCAACCACATCGACGTTATATCCTGCTATTTCCTTGTTTAACACAGTCTTCGACGCTACTCATCATTATCGGGAGTAATGGTGATAGAGCGGGCCGAAGCGACTGATCATTGACCTTGCAAAGTAGCGAATGTCATTTGCTGCTTAAGAAATGATGATAGAGGTTCAAGGGCAATTCCCTATGAGAGAGAAATTAGAGAAACGTGATTCTAAAAATAACTGGGAAGGTGGGAAATCCGCGGCTAGTTGTACTACCACACGAGCAAAAATTTCAGTGTTGGGATATACACTGGATATCATGCTGAAATAACATCCCAGTGGTAAAGAAACAAATATCTCAGTATTGGCCCGACTCTGGCGGGACGTTAACATTCCAATACTGGCGCAGTACTGACAACTCTGGCATTCGTTGCGTTATCATTACAGCACTATCTCAGCACTGGCAATGGTACTCTGGCAGTTTCCCACTGACATGAGATCCAATGTTAAACAACATCCCTGGTCGAAAAAATATTCTGCAAAAATCTAAAAAAAGTCTGCAATTTCTCTGAAAAAACCTGCAAAAACTCTGGTAATCTCTGAAAAATGTGTAACAGACTCCACAAAACTGTACAAAAAACTCCGAAAATGTGTTGATATTGGGAAAGTCTGCTAATGTATATTGCAGAATTTCGCAGGCTTTCGTAAATTGAGAAGACGTAGAGCGGTTTGTCAAAAGGCTACAAAAGTCTGACCATTATTGGGAAAGTCCTGCAAAATTTTGCAAAATACTTTTGCAGAATTTTGCAATTATGCAGACATTCGCAGATTTGTATTCTTCAAAAGACTGATAACTGCTAGGAAAATCAGAAAACGCATTTTTCAAAATACAAATATGCGAAAGTCTATGAAATTCTGTAAGATACATTTGCTGCCTTTCCAAGTAATTGTCAGACTTTTGTAGACTTTTACTTTGCACTGTAAAAACGATTGCGCGAAATTACACAACATGTTGTGTAATCTGGTTGAACTGCACAATATATTGTGTAAAATTACACAACACGTTGTGTAATATCACCAGAATACACAACATATTGTGCAATTTTACAAAATATATTGTGCAGTGCAACCAGACAAGAGGATGGTAAGGGTATGGCAGAGGACGGCTCGCGATCATGATCCACACTGTAAAAAAGTATGAATGATATTTTATGAATTTCACCGTAATATTACGGTAAAATTTACTGCATTCTTACAAACTTTGTTCTAAGTGTAGGGGTATATTTCTTTTTTATAAAAATAAAAAAGAAATTTTAACTACATTTTAACTACATTTGTATTGATGAACATTCTATATTTTTCCAGAAGATCTTACAAATGGATACTTTTATGATAGTATTCTAGTACAGAAATTTCGATCGACTCTATTTGTTTCTCGGTTGCATAAGACTTCAACCTCTCGTCGTAAAATATTATAGACGTATCAATGTTGTATTTTACATCACCTTGATATCGCCTTGTAATCTGAATACATTACAATACACTGCTAATACCAACAACCAATAAATCTTAACACTATCTCCATGATTCCAAAGGTCGAACCAAAATCGAAATTTTGACTCCGCAGTACTGCCCTCGATGAGCTCGATGTTCTGTCCATCGCATAATTTCAATAACGTGCATGCATTTTCGTTTCGAATATTTATGATCTTATCTTTTGTTATGCAAAGTACTTTTTTAGGTTCAATTAACAGGAATGCGGTAAAAGTGCTTGCTTGATTAGTGGAATTAAGAACAGTAAAAAGCACAATTCCCTTTTGATAGACGTCTACTTTCTTTGCTTTTCCCTTGAGGGAAAAGCAAACAAATAAATGTATTTGTATTAAACTAGCAATAATTGCGATGATCAGCTTACACTGACACTAATTGCAAGAAATCGACGTTTCCGTCGAGGCGAAGATTATGCATAATACTGTGTACTTATCATTCGGTATAATTAATTACCGCTTCGACCCGTTGTAACACAAGGAAACGCAATAAGCGAGAGAGTGTACATTTAATTATCGAGCGGTTATCAAACAGTCACGGCTAAGAAAGGTCAGATTCTTGTGATATTAAAACGAATTAAAGCTTTAAAGCAGGAGAAAAATAGCTTTGGCTTTTTCTCTTTTTTTTGTCCTATCCTGATTCAAAATCTGCTTGAAATTAGCGGGCAATTTTTTCGGACATTGTTTTCCGTACATAAAGAATCACGGGACGTACGCCGTCGTAAAAGACTCCCACATAAGGATGTTTCAACAAATTGTATGATAAATATTTACGGTGTACTTCGTGGCACTATTTCCAGCGATTATGTTTATTGCAATAAAGGATGAACGCGTTCAAAATTTACAGCCAATCAGCGGGGATCTGGCCCGGAGTGCTCGGCAACATTATTGCCCGGACTTTGTATTGATAAACGCGAGTGCGCTGCTGTTTTAACGGAAATGCGCTGTTTACATCACAAAAATTAGAAAAAAAATGTTGTTGTGTGGCTCAAATTGTTACGTCGAGTTTCGCATACGGTTCCGCGTGGATAACAGGTGTTATTAATTCAAATGACCGTTTCGTATCGCGCGAGTAATTAAAGTGCACTCAAGTTGATGTACATTTTTAAAAAGCACGCGTTACCGAAAACCACCAGAATAGTGAGCTGGGCGTTAGTGGAAAACTGAAGGGTCCGGTTTGGATGAACGAACTGAAATATTCATATCAATAATTTTCAGAGTTTTGAAGATTTAACGTTGATTTTGTGATGATCGTTCTTAAGATTACGTAAATTCTGATTTAAGAAATGGTTTAGTCAAGTGTTAATAAATTAAATTAACTCATTAGTGAATGTTAATAATAAGAGTCTTTTATAACTGAAAATTATTATACCAATTTAGCAGCTTATAAATATTTTTAGAGTGGCATTAATTTAATTTATGTTTCAGGCATTTGGAATTGATCCTCTTCAAAAAAATTCAGGATTGGGTAGTAACTCAGAGAAATGTTTGTAACCGTTTCTAGAATTCCGTGTAACCGATACCAGAAAAATGAGACAAAATGAAGAGAAAAATTGTGTCTCTTCATTAATAGAAGTTTTGCGACTGTTTTACCAAACATAACTGTTGTACCAAGAAGTTTGGATAAATCATTCCGGAGTTTTGATAGGAAGTATTGTAAAAGTTACAAAAACTCTAGTAATAAAGGCAAAAAAAAGTAATAAAAGAAAAAAAGTCTAGACGAATTCACAGTTCTTTTATTGAGTGCCATCGCATGACTTGGTTTGTGGTTTTCATTAGCTTT
>JABFPB010006528.1:0-11932 GCA_022817645.1 Ceratoteleas bidentatus | reverse complement strand
CTCAGGAACAGTCAAAGTATAGTTTAGTCCAGTTACTTGGCCAATTATTGATCCAGATTCAAACAAGTCACTAGCCCGCAGGACATGGAGTATATCTTGATCCCCAGGCTTGGGAACATATACCCATAAATTCCACTTCCATTCTTCGTAGATTCTTCATAGATTATCAGAAAAAAGATTTTAAGGAGATATTCGATAGATATCCTGATTTGTATGGAGAATCTTCGGAAAAATGTCTTCGCAAAGAAGTGGGTTATTAGGGTAGTGAGATACGGACATTTTTACAATTTTTAAGCATACTTTATGCAAAATATTTAATGAAATTGAAATCTTGAGATACTGCTTGATTATTACCCACAGCGCCTCTATCGGCGTAACGCTATTATTAACAACTTTACTTCTCTCAGAAAACAGTTTTCTTCCACTGCATTCGCCACGCCCGCCCAGCATTATTATACTTGCATATTATAGCTCCATCTTTTGCATAGGCGTATGTAATATTTTGTTGTTAGCTTCAAAGATGTCGATAATTTTATATTGACAATCAACGCCTATTTGATTATAAATAATGGTATTATTTAGACCAATCATGAATTATAAGATAATGACAATCCGCTTGTAAACAATAAGTTTTGGTAAGTAAAATTAATTTGTTTAAACAAATAAAGTTAAATTTATATTACAAATTCAGTATCAAATTCAAGCAATTAAAATTACATTATTTCTTAAATTTATACATTTTTATTATATATTTTGAAATCATGCTATTGTTTTATTTAAATGTACAATACATCCACATTTACTTATATAAATATAAATATTAGAGTTATGTAATTATGAACTATTCATAAATAACAACTTTGTTAAAATGGAACTTAACAATAAAAATTTCTGTTGCAGACGTTAAAGTGAAAATACAATTCACAAATACAATTTTAAATCAGATCTGGGCCTCAACGAAATATTCGTCACTGCACAGCTGAAATCGTTATCTAACTAATCAAGTCTCGAACATAATATAGCTTAAGCCTTGAACACAAATATGCAGCTTAATACACAGAGGGAATAAAGAGACCGTCGCGTCAGTACCAACTGAAACTTGTTTGTGAGACGATATCAGTTATTACGAGAGCCACGTTTCCATAATATTGGAATACGATTCTGCACATTGCACTGTGCTTTCAGTTTTGAAAAGCTTAATTTCAAAGTGAACATTAGGATCTGCTTTAATAAAAATGTAAGATTAATTTTCTATAAAACTCTTTAAACTGTAATGTAGTAAAAATGCAAAATTAAGATTATTATTTGTATGCAATCAATGCAATATAAAATCTTGCAAAAGTCGTAAGAAAGTCTTCTGAAAGATATAATTCAAAACAATTAAAATTAAACGAAACAGTTTTGCATTTTCTACAAGGCAAATGTCCCAGTTAGTGACCATATCAATAACTACTTTTAACTATTTCAATAAAATACGAATTTCTGCCATACCCAAAAAATGTCATACACCACTTACTTTCATTAAAACATTTTTAAAGTAAAATATTGCAAAAAGAAACGGTTACTGATTAGTTCTTAAGTGGTCAGTAATTAAGACATTCACCTTAGCTGTACAAATTACAATCTTTTTTTTGAAATTAATTTTCATTAATTTTGCAGGCCTTCTTTACCCCCTACTTATGTTGAAGGATTTCATGACTTAGAGGCTGTGAAGCGGATGGAATATCGGGTTTTGGGCAAAACTGGCCTGATTGTCAGCAAACTCTCTTTAGGCGGTGGTCCCCTGGGTGCTTATGGGTAAAAAATTGTTTATAATATTTTAGATTTAAATTCATTATAATACAAACTGTTTGTATTTAACATGTACTACATTTTCAGCAGTAGTACTGTTATTGTTAATAGAGATTAGATAAGAGCTAAAGAGAGCACATTTGATACTTATCAAATCGGATTAACGAATAGACGAGCTGAAGACAATGTAACATAATTTTTCTATATGGATATTTGAATGCAAATAATAATAGGTTTCACCTTATTTCTATTAAAATAAAATAACGAATTTAATAAAACAACGATTTTTTAACAAATTAAATGAATTTAAATTTAACAAATTTAATAAAATATCAAAAAAATATGTGCCAAATAAATATTCTTCCTGCAGATCGTTTGACAAGGAAGAAGCCATTCAAATGATAAGGGAGGCCATTAGAAAAGGAATCAATTATATAGACACTGCTTATTGGTATGGACAGGGAAAATCTGAAGAAGTTTTTGGCGAAGTACGAAGATCGCTTATATAGAAATTGTACATCTACTTATTAGTTTCAATTATCGTTAACTAAACCAATATATATTTTATATTTAGGCCCTAAAAGAGGTTCCCAGACAAGCTTACTACATTGGTACCAAAGTAGGCAGATATGAACTGGATTACAAAAATATGTTTGACTTTTCTGTCGAACAAACTCGCAAGTCTGTTCAAAGAAGTTTAACGAATCTGCAGTTGGATTACGTTGATATTATACAAGTACATTTAAGAATTAGTATACCTGATGTAAATCTTTGTAAAAGTAAAATCTTTGAAAATCTTTGAAAAATGCTCTGAAAACATCTGAAAATATCTGAAAAATTGGGACTATCATATTTTTTCAAAGAATATCAGATTTTTTCAAATACTTTCAGAGCATTTTTCAAAGATTTTCAGAGATTTTATTTCTGAACTAGGTAAGATATGCAAATAGGATAGGGTCCTATAACAACTAATTATTTCAGGTGCATGATATAGAATTCGCCCCATCCTTGAATATCATAATCAGTCAAACGCTTCCCGAATTGTCAAGACAAGTGAGAGATGGAAAAGCCAGATTCATTGGTATCACCGGGTATCCAGTGTCGTTGTTGAAGGAGTGTGTCGATAAAAGTAATATTAATATTTCTTGCATTTTGTCGTATTGCAGAAACACCATAATCGATGATACCTTGCTACAATATATTCCATTTTTCAAGGTACGAAGTTTTAACAATACGGAGAATGGTTTTCTGTTTAAAAAATAGCTTTTGCAAAATGTGTAAGTCAGTAAAATACAGTAATTAAATAATGTGAATCGAAATAAGAAAGTTAACGAGAAGATGCAATGGAAAGGACTAAAATCTATCATTTGCATCAGAAAGTCTTGATATTTTAGAAGTGATCTTACACGGCTTGAAAAATAAAGTTAGCAAAATCTCGAAAAAAAATTTTTTGTTCTATTTTTTATAAAAATGGTTGAGAAAGGGGTAATTTTTAAATTATTTTTAATTATCTTTTTTTTAAGCACACGAATATTTGGTTGCAGCTCCCCTTAAATTAATCATGAAATATTTTTCATTTAACCCGTTATATTTCAGGAGCAAAATATTGGTATCATAAATGCTTCTGCACCCTGTATGGGTCTTCTTTCAAGCAAAGGTGCACAAAGCTGGCATCCAGCAAGTGATTCTACCAAAGCTGCTTGTGTGCAAGCTGTACAATGTTGCAAAGTTAATATTACTTTCTGATATTTTTTCTCATTATATATATTCTACTAATTCTTACTATTAATATACCATAACATTCCCTCCCAGGATCATGACGTAGAAATGGCCAAATTGGCTTTATGGCACGCATTGCAAAACCCAGATATCGCAACAAACTTAGTGGGAATGCAAACCAGAACCGAACTAAGAACAAATCTATCATGCGCCATCGACGGAATCACCGAAAAAGAAAAACTTCTGCTCGAGGAAGTGAAGGAGAAGTGAGTATACCTAATTTACTTTACTCGAAAAATGCTGTTTTATTTTGAACATTGTTTCCGACTCCATACAAAATTCCAACTACAGTATCGCAGTAGACATCTTCACCGAAAACATATTGTCATTATTGTTTTACTGTGTTTATGAATGTATTTCTTGATAGTTCATCTCTTCGGAGACTGTTGAAAGATTTCGTTTGAGGTATGTAAGTGTTCAGAAAGGATTCCTAGCTTACTGTTTAATGAAATAAAAGAAAGGAGTGTTAGTTAACAAACGTCTCTAATTAGTCGAAAATATACTGGGTTCCAGTAATAATTCGAATGAAACCAATTTCAGATATTTGATGCCTGTGAAGAACGTCCACTGGGAAGGAAAAGAGGTTGGCCAATACAGAGCCGCTGTTGGAAAAATGGGTAAAATTGAACACGTTTAGCTGGTGATTTGTTCAAAAAGATACGTCATATCATGCCAAGCATGATATCTATATGTAACCCTTAGCAATTAATTATTGTCATGTACATACTACATTTTTGGTACAGAAAAGAACCATTCGTTTCTCTATCAATAAAGATTTTGCAGAAATCTTCTGGCACTTGCAATACCCTTCTATCAACCAATCAATACTCGCTCTCAAACTACCTGCATCCTTTTTTCACCAATCTAGATATATCAATTGATTGCGGGAATGCAACAAGTCTTACTACGCTACAAGGCACGGATATTACAACCAACTAGCGTAAACTATCACAGTTATCTTCATGAAAAATATTGTCGCATAAAAACATAGTATCAAAGTACAGAATGTAGAAGTACAATACTATCAACAGAGTCTCATCGTCAATGGTTATGGTCTAATACGATTGGACCATATGGTCTATTTATACTTTTTCGTTATTTCCCAACAAACAATTTCTACCAATTTTCCATCACTTCACAAATAGTTTTCCTGATGGAAAAAGTTCTGCAAAAATTTGAAATTCCTCTGAAAAGATCTCCAAAAACTCTGTAAATCTCTACATTTGCAGATTTTCTGGTAATTTTCATTTTTTTTAGAATTCTGAAGATTTTTACAGAGTTTTTGCAGATATTTGCAGATTTTGTTTCTACCAGGAATTATTGAATTCCCTCATCCATCTCCTTTCATCAAACTTTCTCGCAATATTTAGTATTATCTTTCTCACAATACTTAGTCGTCGTAATTCCTTATATTAGACGCATAATTGTCGTCTCCAGGTTTGATCTGGTAAACCAGCTCGTACATCAGAACAGTCAACAGGGGTCCGAGGACAGTTTTGTGGTACATCTGTTTGAGCTCGAAACCCTTTTTCAGACAGAGTTCCCTGCCTCCATCGTTGTGCTCTGAAGCCGCAGTGCTGGCAGAACTGTAACCCTGGTCGATGGCGAAGGAAACGGCAGTGCTGAGCAGACACGAAGCCACGCCTTTCCGCCGATAGTTCTGAGCCACGTAGAGGCGCTTGATCCAGGCTCCTTTGTCGGAATTGTAACTCTTGGAGAGACCCACAGTTCCGACAATCTTCCTCCTGTGCGTGGACACGTTCATGTTGGTTTCGTCAAATTGCTTCCCTGTCATCATTATGTAATGGGCATCCTTAGGACCCTTATCCATTAGAAACGGCTCGAAGGCTTCTGCCACCCAGAAGCATGAGAAGGCATTTGACATGTATGCCCTGGAAACATTTTTTTTTAATATTATGTTTCATTTTGAAAAGATCCTACAAATTCAAATGCACTAAAATCACTTTATTGCTGAATAGTCAATTCAAATCTGCTTCTCGCATTGATTATCAAAATGTTACCTTAATTGCAAACTTTCACACAATTTCCAAAAAACCCCTAATAGTTAATATTTAGGGTAAAGGCACCAGTGAATGATCAGCTAAGATTTGCACCAGTGAATAATCACCCATTTAAAACATATTGTCTATCTTTGTCATTCCAATGCACTGACCATTCACTGGTGCATCCACCCTACATAAAAAATTACAAAACATATTTCTGAATCTGCAATTTAAGAATTTAAGAAAAAAAATCTTTCATACACATTTATTCAAATTTAGAATTACAATCTAATCAAACAATTACAATTTAATCAAACAGATTTATGCAAATTCCCAATTATGCAAATACCCAATTGAAATCCAAACAATTCATATCATTTACTATATATATCATTTACCATAAGTGCAATGTTCACATAAATGCAATGTAACATTTTTACAACTCCGAGTTCAAACAATAAAACCAACAAATAACACTGTACCTCGCGACATTGCCCATTTCACTCTCAATCGTCATCGCCATAGTAGCGAAACTCGCATAAGTGGCGATGTAAGTGAACAAGATCACAAGCGGTATCACCAGGACGCAGAATGTGATCGGCATGCCGAAGAAGATGAACATGATCGCGGCCAGCAAGATCATCGCCTGGAACGTAATCTCCTTGAAAATGAAGCCGCAAAAGGCACTGTGCATCGATGACCAAACTCCATCTCGCACCGTTTCGTGACATCTTAATTCATCGCCCGGCTGGAACGGCCTTATCACGATGAAGTGGCTCATTTTGGATCTCGCAATTTGGCACAATTGTCCCAAACAAAGCACCGAACGACCCTTCAACTCACCCGCATGCTTTCGCCATGCGTGTTTGACAACATGTTTGAAAGCCAATGTTGGGATTCCCACCAGGTGGCGCTGTTTATTGTGATATTTACAAATGATTAGAGTATTGTTTTACGATGAATTTTAGGAATTGCAATTTTTTAGCATTATTGATATTTAATTAGATAATTCGGTGTATTATGTTAGTATTTTTTTGGTATTTTAGTACATTTGATTTGAAGAGAAAGGTGGATTTGAATGAGAGGAAAAAAGGCGGGAAAGGTGTAACCTGCAACCTGTCAAATCAGCATTGTTTACATAATCGGTGTTTTGTGGAGAAAAGTGACACTTTTGGGTGAAGTCAGGTTCTGGGAGAAAGGGAGTGATGTTGACTTGTTGCTGGCGATTGATGTATTTTTAATCGTGTGGAGATAAGGAGATCCAGGACGTTTGGATTTATAACCTCAAAATTGTCGGCTTAGTCGACGATGGACGAACTCAACGTGGATCTGCTGAAGCGTGCGAATATAGACGAAAACAGTATCTCAAAAACGGTGCAAGTGTTGAATTTTGATGAAAGTGTGAAGGATTCTTCGAAAATCAAATTATTGGAATTGGATAAGGATTTGTTGAAAATACTTGAACGCAATGAGAAGTAAGTTTGTTTACTTGTTGTGTTTGTTTACTTGTTCTTCATTATTTTATTGACTGAAAAAAATTATTTTGGTATTTATATGGCATTGTTAAATTTTAAGAAAAATTACTTGAATTGTTATTTATGTTTCAGCATTTCTTTTCGAGGAGACAAGAAAGAACAAGTGGTATTTTGCAGTGAAGACAAAACTTACGATGTCAAATTAGCAGACATCTCAAACTCGATGATCTTGGTTCCAAATTTTAAATTTGCAAAAGAGACTGATGATCCGAGCATCGAAAGTAAACATGTCTTCGAAGACAGATATATTAGGGGAATTTATCATCAATATTATGAGGTAACTGTTGCATAAACCTATAAAAGTTTTATCATATTAATTATACTTTACTCATAATATACATTATGTACTTAATAAGAAAATCATATAATATTCTATTTATTTATAGTTAACTCAATGTCCTCCAAAACTATCCAAATTACCACTCATTTTGGAACCAAGTTTATTCAAAGGATTAGAATTTGAGAAACTAGTTCGTAAAGAAGATTTATATGACTGGAAAAGATTAACAAGTGAAATTCAAGCAAGTGATGCAGAAATTAGAAATTCTTTTGAAGATTTATCGATTGCTGAAATTGATGGTATGTTGAAGTTTTATCAAGACAATTAAAACTATTTTTAGATAAAGTTAATAATTTTAATCACAATTTAAAAAAGAAATTAATCAAATTTAATTGATTTGAATCAGATTTGTTTATGAAATGTGTTTAAAATAACGCAATAATAAAATTAATATAGTAAAAAATGTGATAAATAAATCAAAACAAATTTATTCAAGAGATATTTTTCATTTTAAAGCTACTTAAAAAAAGTATAAACTTTTTTTATCAACTTTCAGTTAATCTTGAATAAGGGTTATAAGTATTGAATTAAAGAAATGTTCAGTTGTTTAAAAATAATGACAATTTTCTGTTTAATAACAAATAAAAAAATCATTCTTTATCTGATTAAAGTAGGATCAAATTACTTTGAATTTTAAATATTTGAAAGTTTTTGTAATCTCATACAGTTACATCCTTATGAAAATAATATAAAATATTTTCTCCTAAAAGTTTGATTAAGGTGACCAAATTATTACTTGTAACAAGATTATTATTTAAATTTTAAATTTGATAATTCAAATTGTAAAATATATAGTATTATTTACTATTAAAGGAGAATTGTAATTAACAAAATTCACATTCTAAATTACACAAATATAACGTATGCTCTGTGCGGAAATCACCATATTTAGTCTGTTTTTATTCCGTAAAATTGTACTTTAGTTTGAATAACGTGTGAAAAATATTCTACGATTTAAATTGCGATTTAAATAATAGTAACCCTATTTAAGTATATGTATATTATGAATATTAATTTTTCTACTCATATTATATACATATTTTTTTAAATGTATATACACATTCAAATAAATATTAAATGTAAATAATCACTTGGCACTTTAACTTCTATAGATTAAAACTCATTCGCACAACGTTACAGTCATAATTTGCATAATTAGCAACTAATTATAAACTAATAGGCAGAGGAGAGAATTTGCCCTTTTTCACTACTCCAATTTAAATTGGAATTTGAATATGTAGTCCCTGAAAGCAGCACCAACAAAAAGTTATTGTAAAATATTTAATGAGTTCTGCAACTTTTGGAATACGTAATTTACTCATCAAGATAACTTGATGCATGAATATTTAAAATGTGAACACATATTTCCTCTTGACCAGGGTTTTACAGAATCGTGTCATTCCAATACGAAGCTCAGGCTTTGTCGCTAATGTTGGACTTTGTCGAAGAGAACTCTTGGAAGCCTGATGAGGTTGATAAGGCATATACATATCATGAACTCAGTCAATTTATTCCCCGATCGGTGTTTGATCTCATTTTCCATAAGTATACTGATCCTGTTAGACAAAAGGATGCAGAATCATACTTTTACAAGTAAGCATATTCGAATATCACAAAATTAATTGAAAAATTACTATTTGCATATTATTTATTTTTATCTTTTTTCAGATTCAATGATGAAAAATGCTGCAAATTGGTGGCTCGAATGCTGTTAACTGTCCATCCAGTGACTGAGTTGAAACATTTTATGTTAGCTTGGAATCGTGGAACGCCTGATTGTACGTTGCATATGAGAAATATTTTATTTAATTATCAAAAATCGGTGAAATATCGATTTTATGAAAAATTCTGATTTTGCATAAATCAATATTTTATCATTTGAAATATGAATTATTTAAACGAAAATGTAAAATTAATAAAATTCTAATAATTTTATTTCTAAAAAAAATTAATTTGTAACAACAGTTTAAAGATAATCTGTTGGAAAATAGCGATTTAAACCAGTTTGGTAAAATTTCAAAGTCCCCTTAAATCAAGATCAATATTAATAATTTTTTACATTTGTCAGATATGACTCCTAAACAGGAATATCTCAACGGAGTGGCGATTGTTGTATTCAATGCAGCTAAACAGACACAAGAAGTTATAGTTTTTTCTGAGTCGAATTTGCCGGATAACATTGAAGACAGATTCACAGAATTGTTCAAAGTGAAGGATAAATGGACTTTCGACGAAATTGCGCCTTATTTGAAGTAATACATTCATTACATTATATAGTAGAAAAATTATATAAAAATTAATAATTAAATAACAACTATGTACATATATTTTAGGAAGCTGTGTACACTGAAAGTCAATGAAAATGTCCTCTTGACGAAGTTTGCCAGAACTTCGAAGATCAATGGGGTGAAATATTACAGTTCAAAACATAATAAATGAACGGCTGCAATCGAATTAATTAATTTCGATGAAATTAAATGATGATAGCAGGCATGCGTAATGTATATAGACAAAAACATTTTTTGATGAAACTTTACAATTTGTATTTTTGAAATAATTTATACAAAATCTGATCAACATCTGTAAACAATCATTGAGAATATATCATTACAAAAAAACACATATTTTGTACTTTTTCCGTTAATGTCTCGAAATCGCAGTCGAATGACGAAATTGGGGCACATCATTTATTCATGGGAATATCTTTTTGCAAGCGCAAAAAGGCTATTTATTTTTCACGGAATAGTTTACCGTTTTGACACCATGTTTGTGCAAGTTTAATTGGCGTTTATCGAGTCGCATTTTTAAGTACTTTTGCAAACACGAGTACTTTCGAAATCAGTTTACGGGTGTTTATTTTTAACGAGACTGACTCTGCTATAAAAGTCTAACAGCTAATAAAACCAAATTCGATTGAATTGCTAATTTACGAATTCTACATCAAATGTCCAAAAATAACATATTCAACCTTTCTTAGGTTCAAAATTTCAGGATCCATTTTCAAAATAATAACTCTCGTAATTAATTGTTTGTTCATCCGAATAAAAAAAACGTCGAAAACCTTTGCGCATAAAATGTGAAATACATTCCATTATCACATCAGTCAATTAGTCTAAAAAAGCAGCATCCGTTTCACCTACGCGAATCATCAATTGAAATGCCAAAAATCGACCATTACACAGACATATGTGCCCCGCTCTCCAAACGTTGCCACCTTAAAATGTACTCGCATAATCAATACGTTACAATAATCTCTCATGACATCTATATGTACAGCTTCCCATGTATCCACACATACGCCCAGAGAAAATGCACGATTTGCCCAAACTGTTTCTCCCATGTCGTTGTAGACTTTTAAAAATCTCCAAAAATTTTAGGAGATTTTTAAAAGTCTACAACAAACCTTACGCCATAGAAAAAATGAGATCACAAATGCAATTTAAATTCATTCTCATTCAATGAATGGGAATTTCGGGAATAGATTTCCTCCAAATAGGGTGAAACCCCCCCTCCAAAATTGCCACCCAATTTGCACAAAATTGATTCATAAAAACACCAGCACTCTGAAAAAATAAGTTCAGATAATACTTCTGTAAGATTTTTAGAACACTTAGTCTTCCAATGATAATGTTAATGGAGAACACTTAAGGTGTTTCAGTGTGAAATCTTATGGAGAACACTTAAAGTGCTCTTCAGAGAACGCATTCAAAACACTTGTTTTTACAGTGCACTTTTCATCAAATAACATCAAATAACACCAACAACTCGATCTTCGAACCGCACGATGAAAAACCCGCAAAACCCCACCCAAACTCCCCCGACGAACCCCACAAATCGACATAATCGCTCAAAATAATCCTCGACCTTTCAATCTACTAATTAATAATAAAAAAAGAAAAAAGAGACTGCCAAAAAATTACTCAAACCTTCTCCGACCCCCCTCCCTCCTAAATATTCGGGCACCTCAAAAGAATAACATCGTAACTCAAATGTCACTTTTTACTTTGTAACCAAGGATAATTTGTGACACTTTTTAAAAAATGCATAAATTGTCTATCACTTTTTAATTTTTATTCTTTTTTAAAACTGAATTCTTCATAAATTTTGAAGTAAAACCAATAAATAAAAAAAGTAAAACACCAAAAAATATTACTTTTTTTAAATTGTGAAAGCTTATCAAAATTGCAAAGTAGAAAACTGACAATGAGTTACGATTATGCTTTTCGGGTGTCTATTTCCGCGTCGACTATCGCGATCTGCTTTTCCTCGCAGCCTCCCTCGACGCACCCGTGCTCGGCCCAGCCGCGCCATGTTGCCTCGGATCCTCTCCGGACGCGCCCCCTCCCAGCCTCCCAGCCCCCCAACGCGCAGGTCCGCGTCCCGCGTCACGCCATATTTAATTTTTCGCGAATTTTCGCGGCGACTTTCGCGGGTTTCGCGGGGTCCCAGGGGCCGGGCCCAAGGCCAGTGCCCCAGGGGTGACC
>JABFPB010006527.1:0-11934 GCA_022817645.1 Ceratoteleas bidentatus | reverse complement strand
TGGGTGAGAGTCCCACAGCACCGCGTAGGTGTGCATAATGCATTTTCCACAGCTCCCTAAGAAAAAAAAAAAAAAAAGTTTTACGTAGTTGAGGTAACACGTTCTCGGATTTAGCTACTCTGTTTATATGGATTTTTAGCAGACGTTTTGATCCAGAAGTTGACTGTGCTTGCTGTCCCAGCAATTTCCAGTGATAGATTTTTTTTGGTGGGGGGGGGTATATTACAAATTACTACAATCGGGAATTTTTTCTAATAATATATTTCATTATATTTCATTACCGCCCCTCGCCGCTGCAAAGAATCGTCGCCGCAGCTGGCGCCCCGCGCCGCTGCCAAACGTCATCGTCGTAGCCGCTGCAAAACGTCATCGTCGTTGCCGCTGCCAAACGTCATCGTCGTAGCCGCAGCTGGCGCCCCGCGCCGCTGCCAAACGTCATCGTCGTCGCCGCTGCCAAACGTCATCGTCGTCGCCGCTGCCAAACGTCATCGTCGTAGCCACAGCTGGCGCCCCGCGCCGCTGCCAAACGTCGTCGTAGCCGCAGCTGGCGCCCCGCGCCGCTGCCAAACGTCATCGTCGTCGCCGCTGCTGGCGCCCCGCGCCGCTACCAAAGTTCGTCAAAGAAATCGTCGTTGCCAAGGGATTGTTTTTGGGGGGAGTATATTACTTGCGGGGGGCATTTAACACTTTTTTAGAAAGTTAATTTGATCGATTATCTACTTTTGTATAATTTATAATATTCAGCAAGTTGTTGCAAAATTTGTTTACGAGATCTGTTACCTACACTGAGAGAAATTCCAAGTGATTTTTGCGTGAACAGTATTCACGTGATTATCACATCCTATTGCCCCACTAAAATCGCATGCGGCCCAAGGAATTATCCCGTGGGTAAGGTGCAATGCTGTCATTCGCACTGCGAATTCAAAATAGCGTCATCGAACGCACCGGATTATCCTGTGAGCTTGGAGCGATAATCCGTGGGCGCCATCGGATTGTATTGTGGACTTGTTTCACATGAATAAACCGTGGCAATCCACGGTATAATTCCTTAGAATTTCTCTCAGTTTTGTGGATTTTAGTCTAGCAACTATGTTCTTTTGCATTTGGCTACATTCTTTGTATAAGAATGATTTGATATAATGATTTGCATGCCCGACTGATCTCCAGATTAAGCGAGAAATAATCTAGATTTTTGGAATTTGATTCCAACTGAACCGCTTCCGGGGTTCATTTTGCGAAGTGACATGGGTCTGTGGTTTTTAATGGGTGAGAGTCCCACAGCACCGCGTAGGTGTGCATAATGCATTTTCCACAGCTCCCTAAGAAAAAAAAAAAAAAAAAGTTTTACGTATTTGAGGTAATACGTTCTCGGATTTAGCTACTCTGTTTATATGGATTTTTAGCAGATGTTTCTGCTAAAAATCAGTTCTCTGATCAGTTCTCATCTGATCAGTTTTATTTGGTCATGTTCCTCATTTTTTGATAAATTTGTGATCAAATATATTTTTTTTTGCTATTTCAGTCACACATTTCCTGTGACATAAGTCTGATCAGATTTTGATCCGATTTTGATCACTAATAAAAGAATTGTAATTTCGGTTAGAATTTTTTACCACAAAAAAACGTAATTTCTGTTTGAAATTTTCTCGTATAGAATTCTGATCATATTTTGATCCGATTTTCATCAGAAATAACATAATTTCTGTTAGAATTTTACTGTGACAGTTGTCTGTTCAGATTTCTATCTGATTTTGATCTTAATGTAAAAAAACTGCATCTAAGTTCCACTCTTATGGAACTATGATCACATTTTGATCAAAGTTTAATCTCAAATCAAGATATTTTGCGAATTATCTCGAAGTTTCACCCTGATGGAAATCTGATCACCTTTTAATCTGACCTTGTTCTCGAATCAGCATGCCATTTTCTTCGTATATTATCCAACATTATCCAAAAAAATATTTTTATAATTATATAATTTTGCCTGGTTTTAAAGCACAACGAGGTTGACAATTTATTTTTAAGACAAACTCTGAGTGATCTTCGGTGTAGTGTTATAGATGGCAAATGTTTATAAATTTAAGCATATTCGTTCAAGTGCATTAAATAATTTTATTAACACTATAAATATTGAATGGATTGCCCTAATGAAAAACTGATGATTAAAAATTCCAGAAAAACAGTGGTAATTTCGACATTTTTGCATTCTTTGTTAAGAATTTTTTCAAAATATATAGTATATTACTTTACAAGTGGGAGAAGTAAAATGTTGCTGTCACGAGTGTCTGATTGGACACTCGCTTCGCTCGTGACCAATCAGACACGAGTGAGAGGAGCATTTTTACTTCTCCCACATGTGAAGTACGATATTTGTCCTCACAGTGAGGAAAAAAATATTGATATATTATATGAAAATTATATTTACAATAAAGCTTACAGCATATAGGTTATATACTTTAAAAGTGTATTTATTAAAACATGTGCATTAATTCAAAATTGTAAAGAATGTATCATAAACACGCAGGTTAAAGCTTTTGGAGAATTGCCGATGTACTTACAAACGTACTTTTTTTAATTTTTTTATTTTTTCAGTGCTTTTCAGAACAATTTTAATTTATTTTTAAAACGCAACAACTGAATAGAATGTTTAAATACAATATTATAAAATGCTTGAAACCTTCCAGAATCTAATCTGCTTGAAACTCTAATCCGCTTCAGATGAACCTTTAAACATAAAAATAAATACTTATTAATAATTTTATGTTGATGCGTTGACACGATAGTGCCCGATAACCGAAGGCACATAATAATAATAATATATCAACTTTCGGGAGACCTGGGCTTTACCCTTAATGGACTATCCACACCCGAGACAAACATTAGTCAGATACAGACGTTACACGAGACAACACAAACATTAGATAGATACAGATATTGCACGATATATACAGAATACAGAATAGCCGTTTGCGTTATCATAGACCATTTTCATACAAATGTTCGACGAATGTGGTTTCTATATGGAATTTGTCATTTCAGAATAGAATTAATATATGAGAAGGTTAAAACTGTATATTTAGCTCCGAATGTGCCATAGCCACATTCAACATATCTTGTTATCAATGACGTTCTTCTGCATTTACAACATAGAAATACTTTAATATGGTTTTCAAACATTGACAAACATTCCTTGTAACTTCTCCACTCTTAATCTCTTTTTATCAATGAGACACTGAACAAAATTTAGGTGAGCTGCTGTCCCACGAGTCAGAGTAGCAGCGCGGCCACATGTGAGGGTGCGTTGCTACTCTGACTCGTGGGTCAGCAGCTCGTCCAAATTTTTTTTCGTGTATAGGGTTTGAAATAACGACAGTGGTGTAATTGATAAAACGGCGGCTTGGGAGTCGCGAGTTCGAATCCTATTGCGGATGTGAATTATATTTTTAAAATTATTCATTTCTCTGCAGTTTTCCCACATTCACATATTATTTCTATGAAAAATAATTCGAGGACAAATTCCGTATTGCTCAATGTGGACCTATGTGCCTTCGGTTACTGGGTAGCTCTCCTGTAAAACAGAAATATATTTCCAATATATATAAAATATATTTAAAATATATTTCCGATAAATTCTCAATGTAATACTAATACATTTTCAAAAAAAAAAAAAAAAAATAACAATTAGAAATATATTCTCACTATATTTATTTTTTAAAGAACAATCAATTATTTTAATCAGATTTTTAAAAAATCACTCATTTAAATCAAATGTTATTTTTTACTAATTATTCATGTTAAATTATTTTTTATCTTATTACAATAATAAAGTGGACTAAATATTTCAGTTTTTGCATAGATCTTTTACAGTATGTGTGTAATTTCAAGTTTGGGTTCATTTGTTAATTGTAATATTCCTTTAAAAGTTAATACACTACATTTTACAATTATATTGTGAACTTCAAAAGTATATTAGATGCTATTTATTAGTAATTTGTAAAGGAATTAATTTAAATTATTTCCTTAATTTAAATTATTTAAGGAAATAATTAATTTAAATAAAGGAATTAATTTAAATTATAAAATTTAAATATTTTAAGTAATTTGGTCAGTTAATCAAACTAGGGAAATAATATATTAATTATTGCCCGAAGGCGATAATGCTCATTATTGCCTGTGTGTGAGGCACATAAATAAATTAACTGATAAGTTAATTAACAAAAGACTATTGGTGATTGTTTTTTATTATTTTCTATATAAATAAGTTATTATGGGTATACTATTTGCCATATTTATAATAATATAACATTAATATAATATTATCAATGTTTAATAAAAAATCTGATTTATTTAAATCAGATAAATCTGACTAACAGATTTGATTTTTTAAAATAATCCTTAAAAAATCCTAAAAATTAAGTGTATTTAAACATTTGTTAGAAGTTTTTTTTAACTTCTAACCCGTAGAAAAAACAGTTTAATTTAAGATTAAAATACAGCCGATATTAGGCTTGTCGAAACTGCCAATTTGAACTATTCGAATAATACAAAAAAGAGTTTGAATATTCAGGAATATTCATGAATATTCATAACATCTGAATATTCGAATGTTCGAATATTCGAATATTCGTACTATCTGAATATTCGAATATTCATACTATCTGAATATTCGAATATTCGAATATTCAAATATTCGAATATTCGAATATTCGTAGGCAAAATTATTCGAATCGTCTGATATTCGATATGGAAATTGTTCAAATGTAAAATTAGACAATTCTTTAACTTCAAAAAAATTTCTATCTAAACAATCTAAAAAAATTTATAAATTCAAAAAATTCCAAAAAAATTCTAAAAAATTTCAAAATATTCTAAAAAATTCCAACAAAATTCTAACAAAATGTTTCAACAAATTTCAAAAACATTATTAAACAAATTTTTTAAACTGCAAAAAATTCCAAAAAAATTCTTAAAAAATTTTAAAACATTCAAAAAACCTTCACAAATTCTAAAAAATTCGAACAAAATTCTAAAAAATGTTTCAAAACATTTTCAAAAATCTTCAAAAAAATTCCAAAACAATTAAAAAAACTACAATATTCATACCATCTGAATATTCGATTATTTATTCCATCTGCATATTAGAATATTCATACCATTTGAATATTTGAATCATCTGATATTCGATATAGAAATATGAAATTAGACAATTATTTAAAAATCCTTAAACAAAACAAAATAAATCTTTAAAAAATTCGAAAAACTTCAAAAAAATTCACCAAAAAATTCAGAAAAATTCCAAAAAAGTCCTTTAAAAATTTCAAACAACTTTCAACAAATTCAAAAAACTTCAAACTATTTTTTCAGAATTTTTTAAAGAATTTTTTGAGTATTTTTAGAATTTCTATTAGAATTTTTTTGGCAATTTTTTAGAATTTGTGTTGAAATTTTTTTTTATTTGAATTTTTAAAAAATTTGTTTAGAATTTTTTTCGAATTTTTTTATATTTTTTGAATTAAATAAAATGTTTTTAGAATATTTTTCAAATTTTTTGAATTTTTTAAATAATTTGTTAAAGAATTTTTTTGAATTTTTTCGAATTTTTTGAAGTTTTTCGAATTTTTTTAAGAATTGTTTTGTTTTGTTTAAGAATTTGTAAATAATTGTCTAATTTCATATTTCTATATCGAATATCAGATGATTCGAATCATTTTGCCTATGAATATTCGAATATTCGAATGTTGGAATATTCAGATGGTATGAATATTCGAATATTTGAACATTCAGATGGTATGAATATTCATGAATATTCATAAGTATTCAATCGTCTGAATATTTTTGATTATTCATGAATATTCGAATACTCCGACAAGCCTAGCCGATATATTTCTATATTGATTACGGTTACATTTTTGACGAACAAAACGTTTAAAAACAGATAAAAGTACGGATCTTATTTTAATAACAGAATTCTGTTATTAAAATAAGATCCGTACTTTTATCTGTTTTTAAACGTTTTGTTCGTCAAAAATGTAACCGTAATCAATATAGAAATATATCGGCTAGGCTTGTCGGAGTATTCGAATATTCATGAATAATCAAAAATATTCAGACGATTGAATACTTATGAATATTCATGAATATTCATACCATCTGAATGTTCAAATATTCGAATATTCATACCATCTGAATATTCCAACATTCGAATATTCGAATATTCATAGGCAAAATGATTCGAATCATCTGATATTCGATATAGAAATATGAAATTAGACAATTATTTACAAATTCTTAAACAAAACAAAACAATTCTTAAAAAAATTCGAAAAACTTCAAAAAATTCGAAAAAATTCAAAAAAATTCTTTAACAAATTATTTAAAAAATTCAAAAAATTTGAAAAATATTCTAAAAACATTTTATTTAATTCAAAAAATATAAAAAAATTCGAAAAAAATTCTAAACAAATTTTTTAAAAATTCAAATAAAAAAAAATTTCAACACAAATTCTAAAAAATTGCCAAAAAAATTCTAATAGAAATTCTAAAAATACTCAAAAAATTCTTTAAAAAATTCTGAAAAAATAGTTTGAAGTTTTTTGAATTTGTTGAAAGTTGTTTGAAATTTTTAAAGGACTTTTTTGGAATTTTTCTGAATTTTTTGGTGAATTTTTTTGAAGTTTTTCGAATTTTTTAAAGATTTATTTTGTTTTGTTTAAGGATTTTTAAATAATTGTCTAATTTCATATTTCTATATCGAATATCAGATGATTCAAATATTCAAATGGTATGAATATTCTAATATGCAGATGGAATAAATAATCGAATATTCAGATGGTATGAATATTGTAGTTTTTTTAATTGTTTTGGAATTTTTTTGAAGATTTTTGAAAATGTTTTGAAACATTTTTTAGAATTTTGTTCGAATTTTTTAGAATTTGTGAAGGTTTTTTGAATGTTTTAAAATTTTTTAAGAATTTTTTTGGAATTTTTTGCAGTTTAAAAAATTTGTTTAATAATGTTTTTGAAATTTGTTGAAACATTTTGTTAGAATTTTGTTGGAATTTTTTAGAATATTTTGAAATTTTTTAGAATTTTTTTGGAATTTTTTGAATTTATAAATTTTTTTAGATTGTTTAGATAGAAATTTTTTTGAAGTTAAAGAATTGTCTAATTTTACATTTGAACAATTTCCATATCGAATATCAGACGATTCGAATAATTTTGCCTACGAATATTCGAATATTCGAATATTTGAATATTCGAATATTCGAATATTCAGATAGTATGAATATTCGAATATTCAGATAGTACGAATATTCGAATATTCGAACATTCGAATATTCAGATGTTATGAATATTCATGAATATTCCTGAATATTCAAACTCTTTTTTGTATTATTCGAATAGTTCAAATTGGCAGTTTCGACAAGCCTAATATCGGCTGTATTTTAATCTTAAATTAAACTGTTTTTTCTACGGGTTAGAAGTTAAAAAAAACTTCTAACAAATGTTTAAATACACTTAATTTTTAGGATTTTTTAAGGATTATTTTAAAAAATCAAATCTGTTAGTCAGATTTATCTGATTTAAATAAATCAGATTTTTTATTAAACATTGATAATATTATATTAATGTTATATTATTATAAATATGGCAAATAGTATACCCATAATAACTTATTTATATAGAAAATAATAAAAAACAATCACCAATAGTCTTTTGTTAATTAACTTATCAGTTAATTTATTTATGTGCCTCACACACAGGCAATAATGAGCATTATCGCCTTCGGGCAATAATTAATATATTATTTCCCTAGTTTGATTAACTGACCAAATTACTTAAAATATTTAAATTTTATAATTTAAATTAATTCCTTTATTTAAATTAATTATTTCCTTAAATAATTTAAATTAAGGAAATAATTTAAATTAATTCCTTTACAAATTACTAATAAATAGCATCTAATATACTTTTGAAGTTCACAATATAATTGTAAAATGTAGTGTATTAACTTTTAAAGGAATATTACAATTAACAAATGAACCCAAACTTGAAATTACACACATACTGTAAAAGATCTATGCAAAAACTGAAATATTTAGTCCACTTTATTATTGTAATAAGATAAAAAATAATTTAACATGAATAATTAGTAAAAAATAACATTTGATTTAAATGAGTGATTTTTTAAAAATCTGATTAAAATAATTGATTGTTCTTTAAAAAATAAATATAGTGAGAATATATTTCTAATTGTTATTTTTTTTTTTTTTTTTTGAAAATGTATTAGTATTACATTGAGAATTTATCGGAAATATATTTTAAATATATTTTATATATATTGGAAATATATTTCTGTTTTACAGGAGAGCTACCCAGTAACCGAAGGCACATAGGTCCACATTGAGCAATACGGAATTTGTCCTCGAATTATTTTTCATAGAAATAATATGTGAATGTGGGAAAACTGCAGAGAAATGAATAATTTTAAAAATATAATTCACATCCGCAATAGGATTCGAACTCGCGACTCCCAAGCCGCCGTTTTATCAATTACACCACTGTCGTTATTTCAAACCCTATACACGAAAAAAAATTTGGACGAGCTGCTGACCCACGAGTCAGAGTAGCAACGCACCCTCACATGTGGCCGCGCTGCTACTCTGACTCGTGGGACAGCAGCTCACCTAAATTTTGTTCAGTGTCTCATTGATAAAAAGAGATTAAGAGTGGAGAAGTTACAAGGAATGTTTGTCAATGTTTGAAAACCATATTAAAGTATTTCTATGTTGTAAATGCAGAAGAACGTCATTGATAACAAGATATGTTGAATGTGGCTATGGCACATTCGGAGCTAAATATACAGTTTTAACCTTCTCATATATTAATTCTATTCTGAAATGACAAATTCCATATAGAAACCACATTCGTCGAACATTTGTATGAAAATGGTCTATGATAACGCAAACGGCTATTCTGTATTCTGTATATATCGTGCAATATCTGTATCTATCTAATGTTTGTGTTGTCTCGTGTAACGTCTGTATCTGACTAATGTTTGTCTCGGGTGTGGATAGTCCATTAAGGGTAAAGCCCAGGTCTCCCGAAAGTTGATATATTATTATTATTATGTGCCTTCGGTTATCGGGCACTATCGTGTCAACGCATCAACATAAAATTATTAATAAGTATTTATTTTTATGTTTAAAGGTTCATCTGAAGCGGATTAGAGTTTCAAGCAGATTAGATTCTGGAAGGTTTCAAGCATTTTATAATATTGTATTTAAACATTCTATTCAGTTGTTGCGTTTTAAAAATAAATTAAAATTGTTCTGAAAAGCACTGAAAAAATAAAAAAATTAAAAAAAGTACGTTTGTAAGTACATCGGCAATTCTCCAAAAGCTTTAACCTGCGTGTTTATGATACATTCTTTACAATTTTGAATTAATGCACATGTTTTAATAAATACACTTTTAAAGTATATAACCTATATGCTGTAAGCTTTATTGTAAATATAATTTTCATATAATATATCAATATTTTTTTCCTCACTGTGAGGACAAATATCGTACTTCACATGTGGGAGAAGTAAAAATGCTCCTCTCACTCGTGTCTGATTGGTCACGAGCGAAGCGAGTGTCCAATCAGACACTCGTGACAGCAACATTTTACTTCTCCCACTTGTAAAGTAATATACTATATATTTTGAAAAAATTCTTAACAAAGAATGCAAAAATGTCGAAATTACCACTGTTTTTCTGGAATTTTTAATCATCAGTTTTTCATTAGGGCAATCCATTCAATATTTATAGTGTTAATAAAATTATTTAATGCACTTGAACGAATATGCTTAAATTTATAAACATTTGCCATCTATAACACTACACCGAAGATCACTCAGAGTTTGTCTTAAAAATAAATTGTCAACCTCGTTGTGCTTTAAAACCAGGCAAAATTATATAATTATAAAAATATTTTTTTGGATAATGTTGGATAATATACGAAGAAAATGGCATGCTGATTCGAGAACAAGGTCAGATTAAAAGGTGATCAGATTTCCATCAGGGTGAAACTTCGAGATAATTCGCAAAATATCTTGATTTGAGATTAAACTTTGATCAAAATGTGATCATAGTTCCATAAGAGTGGAACTTAGATGCAGTTTTTTTACATTAAGATCAAAATCAGATAGAAATCTGAACAGACAACTGTCACAGTAAAATTCTAACAGAAATTATGTTATTTCTGATGAAAATCGGATCAAAATATGATCAGAATTCTATACGAGAAAATTTCAAACAGAAATTACGTTTTTTTGTGGTAAAAAATTCTAACCGAAATTACAATTCTTTTATTAGTGATCAAAATCGGATCAAAATCTGATCAGACTTATGTCACAGGAAATGTGTGACTGAAATAGCAAAAAAAAATATATTTGATCACAAATTTATCAAAAAATGAGGAACATGACCAAATAAAACTGATCAGATGAGAACTGATCAGAGAACTGATTTTTAGCAGAAACATCTGCTAAAAATCCATATAAACAGAGTAGCTAAATCCGAGAACGTATTACCTCAAATACGTAAAACTTTTTTTTTTTTTTTTTCTTAGGGAGCTGTGGAAAATGCATTATGCACACCTACGCGGTGCTGTGGGACTCTCACCCATTAAAAACCACAGACCCATGTCACTTCGCAAAATGAACCCCGGAAGCGGTTCAGTTGGAATCAAATTCCAAAAATCTAGATTATTTCTCGCTTAATCTGGAGATCAGTCGGGCATGCAAATCATTATATCAAATCATTCTTATACAAAGAATGTAGCCAAATGCAAAAGAACATAGTTGCTAGACTAAAATCCACAAAACTGAGAGAAATTCTAAGGAATTATACCGTGGATTGCCACGGTTTATTCATGTGAAACAAGTCCACAATACAATCCGATGGCGCCCACGGATTATCGCTCCAAGCTCACAGGATAATCCGGTGCGTTCGATGACGCTATTTTGAATTCGCAGTGCGAATGACAGCATTGCACCTTACCCACGGGATAATTCCTTGGGCCGCATGCGATTTTAGTGGGGCAATAGGATGTGATAATCACGTGAATACTGTTCACGCAAAAATCACTTGGAATTTCTCTCAGTGTAGGTAACAGATCTCGTAAACAAATTTTGCAACAACTTGCTGAATATTATAAATTATACAAAAGTAGATAATCGATCAAATTAACTTTCTAAAAAAGTGTTAAATGCCCCCCGCAAGTAATATACTCCCCCCAAAAACAATCCCTTGGCAACGACGATTTCTTTGACGAACTTTGGTAGCGGCGCGGGGCGCCAGCAGCGGCGACGACGATGACGTTTGGCAGCGGCGCGGGGCGCCAGCTGCGGCTACGACGACGTTTGGCAGCGGCGCGGGGCGCCAGCTGTGGCTACGACGATGACGTTTGGCAGCGGCGACGACGATGACGTTTGGCAGCGGCGACGACGATGACGTTTGGCAGCGGCGCGGGGCGCCAGCTGCGGCTACGACGATGACGTTTGGCAGCGGCAACGACGATGACGTTTTGCAGCGGCTACGACGATGACGTTTGGCAGCGGCGCGGGGCGCCAGCTGCGGCGACGATTCTTTGCAGCGGCGAGGGGCGGTAATGAAATATAATGAAATATATTATTAGAAAAAATTCCCGATTGTAGTAATTTGTAATATACCCCCCCCCACCAAAAAAAATCTATCACTGGAAATTGCTGGGACAGCAAGCACAGTCAACTTCTGGATCAAAACGTCTGCTAAAAATCCATATAAACAGAGTAGCTAAATCCGAGAACGTGTTACCTCAACTACGTAAAACTTTTTTTTTTTTTTTTCTTAGGGAGCTGTGGAAAATGCATTATGCACACCTACGCGGTGCTGTGGGACTCTCACCCA
>JABFPB010006526.1:0-11938 GCA_022817645.1 Ceratoteleas bidentatus | reverse complement strand
CTCGTTTAACAAAGAATTTCGTGATTTCACGGTTTTCAAAACTATTATTTAGTTTATGAGTTATTGCAAAAATATCACGTTTGGTGTGAAATGGCCGATTCGGAGTTGCTCAGTCCGTTCGACATCACCTTAAGGGCTTGTGAATAGTTTTTTTATTACACATTATTTATCCGAATGTGTTAACAGTAAATTCTTTCTATCTTTCAACGAAATTAAGTATTACTTCTCGCTTCAGAACGGTCACGAGAGATTATTTTAATGGTGTTATTATAATAATTACCAATTAATAATTATCAATTAAATAATTGAAAATCATAATTGTTAGCTTGACGTTTCAATTAATTAAATGTAAAGTAGTTTGGAAGATTATTTAAAATCGTCGCATTCAAGTGTACTTCACGTTCCAATAAAAATGGTAGTCAATGACTCTGTTTTTGCATTAGGACAGGCACCTGCGGTATCCGTATAAAACCGGTTTCAAAGACACAACATAACCACGTATTTAAAGCTTTTCTATAAGTAGCCAATGTCTTTATACTGCTGAACGTTACGCATGTAAAATTGATTCCTTGTGCACTCCAAATTACCCACATCGCATTTAAAACGTCGCGGAATATACTGAATTAGCAAACATTGCGAATAATTATGTGGGTATGGCTTGTCAGAACAAATAACATGAGGAGTGTTGTCCCATAACAGGCAATCAGATAAACTGAAACAATTAGCTCGGGGAGAAATGAAATTTTAATTTTTATTACTTGCATTTCAACGGCATGGAATTGGTTGTAAGACATTGAAAAGGTTTATCAATTATCGTGTACAAAAAGTTTTCACCGGAAATTAATTCTTCCATCTTACAAGCAGATCTTGAAAACGGATATGATAATGTAAAAACCTTCAATTGATACATAAAAAGCAATTGCAATTTCAACATCAAACCTTTTCCAAACGAAGAATTTCCTCCATAATTTATCACAGATCCGTTTCGAATTACATTTCATAATAACTTACAGAATCAACGAATTTACTACCAGCTTTTTGTTAACCTTTCCTTCCCATTCTTCTTGTTCAACAAATTAACTTCCCATAACCCGTAATCAATGCCGTTAACTCTTTCCGTCTCTCCCCACACACCGCTCTTCTCGTCCAAAACTATAAATTTTTCGTGTAAATCCGCCGCGCTCGGCAAAAAACCGTCCAGGAAGCCGAGCGCGACAGAGCCCGCGCAGTGCCTCCCCCACGATTTATCAATCCCCGGGAAAAGCCCATATAAGCATAATTCAAAACACCGACCGGTAGACCGACCGGCGAGATCGTATCCGACAAAAGCGGCTCAATATCTGCGGGCCCTCGTGCGAAAAATGCGCCGCGCGGGACGCATACGTAAGGACACCGGGGAGACGTGGCGGTCGCGCGGAGATCGGCGGAACGCGAGCGGCGCGGCCCGCAAGGTGCCGGGTCTTGACGCAAAGTGCAAGCAGATGCGATCGACGATTATGCACTTACGGCGTTACCGTGTATAAACGGGCCGTATAAGCGTCCCGAGCTCACGCACACCGAACGCTCGGCGCTCGCGAGAGCAATGCATCTTGCGCGTGACGTCGGGACCTGCACTAATCGCGCGACAATCTTCACTCGGAGACCCGAACGAACGAGCGAGACGGACAGGCGGAGGACGCGCCGCAATCGGAGAGAGACGGAGCGCGAGAAGGGGGCCGACGCGGGGGACACAGGGGGCGGCGAACGTAAGTGCGAAGAAGCGTCGCGGGCCCAACTGTCCGCGGTGTCCGGGGCCCTGTTCCGATATCTCGCCGCTGCTAACAAACGACAATCGTATAATTAGGTGTTTCGACGAACACCATACACAATATCTTACGGACGGACACATTGGTACAGGCCGTTTCACGAGATATTCCGCACGGCAAAAGCATCTCACTTGGAAAATTACATTTGCATAGCGCGCGGATAGATGTGCAGCGACGACGTGTTACAAACAAAGACAAATGTCCCTTAAATGCCCGTAATGATGTTGTTTGTCTTAATCTGGAATTTGTTCGAGCGTATCGCTCGCCGGCCGTTATGATTGGTCCCGGCGGGGGAAGGGGGCTTGGAACAAATTGTCAGCTGATGATTGCGGAAGGCGAATTCGGGTTTTATATGTCTGGGGTTAGGAAGTGATTCGTTGATGATGGTGGATGGTCTTCCGTTAACGGGGTGGGGATGTGATTTATGAATCAATTCATTAGGGAAGGAGGGTGTGTTGGTCTCAATCTAGGAAGGTGAATTAGATAATACAAACTGGTGGGTGTAGGGTGTGGGTAATAATGTCAGTTTCGAAATGTGTATTTCATGAAGTGACTGACTTAAGAAATAGTCTTATTTGTTCGTCTTTGTTGTTCGCGAGTATTTAAGTATGAAATTGCAATTTTTAATAAAAGTTCACATATTCATCAACAGGATGAAAGTTTCTAAGCTCGATCGATAACGATGGAATCGTCATCGTCGTCAGATGTAACAGTGTATCGTACAGCTCGAACAAGATTCGGCACCAGTGCTGCCAACAATATTGAAAACGAAATGACTGGAGTAATCTCTCGGAGAATTCACAGGAATGCCCCGTTCGACCGACACGAACGAATTGAATTCCTTTCTCTGATGCACGATACGCCTGACGACAAGTAAAAAGGATATGCTGAAATACGACGAAAAAAATAATTTACACGAAATAAATCTCAGGTGTCACAATGTGTAGGCGAACCCAGAATAAGTAAAATGCGAACACGCCGGCGGCGTTTTGCGCGGGAAATTGAAAATCCCCGAAAGACGCGTTGCCCCGAGCGATCGCGATTCCGCGATTTCGTCGAGGAATGAGCCAGTGGTTCGACAACCGGCGGAAATTTATTTAGTCGGAAGAGAAAGCGATATCTCTTATCTATTAAATCGGTCCGAAGATAGGAACGTCTGCAAGCGGGAACAAAGGTGACGTAGTTGCACCAATAAGAAAATGCGGAAACGGCAGCTGTGGTGGTGCCCTCTGCCGCGAAAAGCAGTCACACTGTCAGATAGGTATCTATCGAATGAACCTATGCTGTGTTTCGACGAACGCACGCAGTAAGCAGACCTGTAATTTATTTCTCGACAGCCGCCTACCTTCCGACTTCAATATAAGCATTATAATTATTGTCTCCCCACAAATGGAGTTTGATAATTATCGCGTGTGTATTCGTAGCCTCTACAGCGTGTTGGCATCGATAGTCGACGTTCGCTTCAAATCGATTGAGATTTTATGTATGCCTCGGCCGCGCGCCAATTATTTATTAACGGCGCCAGTTTGCGGAAAATTTTATTCAATTAATTGTTAACGACTAACAGCGTTTAATGATTTACATACTGTGAAAATTCTTCTTGAGGTCCAGCGAGTGGGAAAGCGCTACAATTTGGGATAATTGTGAGAAAAGCGTGTAGAAAATCTGTTAAATTCATTAAAATTGTTGTTTAATTGGGCGTAGATTAGTATGTAATTTTTAGGTCGGCCGCTGGCGTGAAAAAATAATTAGTTAACCGTTCAGATTAAGCAACCACTCGACTTTGGTAACTATTATCATAAAAGTTCTGTACAGAAAAATGGTACACTGTAAACTCAGTTCCGTAAAATTAATTGATATATCATGTAATTTTACGTGAAAAATCGTGGAGCTTTGATACACGTAAAATTTTATTTAAAAAAGATAAAATTCCGATAAGTATACTAGAGTATTTAGAGGGTTATGTTTCCCTAATGCTGTCAAATTGTTTATGACATGTTCATGTGTGGCTTAACTGTTATCAATATATATTCTTCAATTGTTAATTGAAATTTACTTTAATTTCTATATCGCCGAAACGCGAATGCCAGTCGGTCGACGCTAGAATTCAACAGTTCTTCTGTCTGAACTCGTAAACAGTTTATATAATTTCGAAAAATATTTGGTGAAATGTTGCAATTTAACATAATTTTACGTCATTTCATGTAAAATTACAGTTTTTACCTAATTTTGTGTGAAAAATAACTGTCTTCATACAATTTTAAGTGAATTTCACTTAAAACTCCCTATTTCGTTTATTTTTAGGCTAAACAAACCGTCATGATATTCAAACTCTTTTTCTCGCGAACTTTTAATACTTTCATACGTATCGACGATGTTTAATCACTTACACTTTAATGTTTAAACTTACCCAATTGATTCCGTTATCGTTAAAAACAAAAATTACTTTCGACTTTTGACGCCGCAATTATTGTTTCAAAGATTAAAAAAAGTTGTACCCTAAGATTGTTCGATAGCATTTCTATTTTTCCAGCGGTATAGCAGGCACACCTGCAATTTAGAACTGCAATATTTACACTATAAATCAAACATGATTGTTCAAAATAACCACCGCAACATCTCGTTCCTGAGAAAAATCGAAATCAAAACTGGAACCTTAATAACTTTGCGCAAAGTAACGTAATTGACCAACAACTTGTCCACAAAAACTTAGTGAATTAAAAAACGATGAAACATCAATAACTGCTCATTTCCAATTCATAACTCCAACTGTAATGACAAATCCTGTTAGACTCATCAGACACGTTAAATATGCATGCGTCTGAATTAATCGTTTCTCGGGAAACTATTTCCGCGAGCGTGAGCAATGAAAATCCACCACGAAGCGGCGATTAAGCTTTTTTTCTTCGTCGTTTTCTTTCTCGTTCGAACGGAAAAGCCGCCCGCGCGAGGCGTTCCCCGAAAATAATTGCGATCACGTATCGCGCGGTCTAGAAACCCGCACTGACCTTATCCGGCATCGAGAGGGCGAAAAGCGGCGATTTTCTTATCGACGTCGTGGAACATTGATCGCACGACAAATTCGCCGGGGCGTGATTTATTAGCGGTCGTGGCATCGGTTGATTTCTCACGGTGCTTCGGTGCGCTAATTTGCCGAATAGGCCGGTGCATTCCGTTATTTTAAACAGAGCTTCGCCGAAATAACGCGTCCAAAAAAAGAGCGCGCCGCTCGGCGAAAACGCGACCGGCGCGCGTATAAGTTCGTGCCGGCCACCTGCGAGCCAGGAGCGTCACGACGCCGCCGCCGCGACGAGTTATTGCCACAAATCACGCGATTCGTAATTGCCGCTACCAACTACCAACTACGCGATTTCACGTGGCGGCTATATACGCGCATACGAATCCATAAACATCGATTGCTTCGGATACGAAGAAAGCATAAACATTTCACCTGTGCTTAGGCCGCGCGCGACTTGAATTGATAAAGTTACTTGTTTTCGGATTCGCGCGATTTTATTGCCGTAGAATCACACCGCGCGAAAGTTCGCGCGCCCAAGTTATATTGAGAATAATTAATAGAACACATTGCTCATAACGATATTCGTGCTAGCGCATTCTGGTTCTATAAATAATTTCAATTTACCGTAAAGGGGAACGAGACTCGCGGGAGGAGGTGGCGGTACCATAACCTCACTTTAGAAACAGTTTTTAGGTAGCTGTTCCGCAAGGAAATTGCACAACTGAACTTGCGGACAGGTGAAGTGGTCTTGGTTCAAAACCTGGAGATTTAGTTCTGGTTCAAAAGGGAGACTCGGGAATTTGGAAAATAGTATATCTTGGTATAATTATGGAGGCATCCAAAAGTTTACTAGTAATGATACTTTAAAACTATAAATATTTTTTGTACAGTGGGTTTATTCTATACACTTTTAGAAGTTATTATATTAATGTAACAATTTTAATTTATTTGCAAACATTTTCGATGTAAAACCGTAAATTATAACATTGAATCAATTTTCTTTTATTTTGAGGTTACGTGTTTAGGAAAAATGACTGTCATTTTGACAAACAGAGGTTTGGTCAGTTCGTATCACTATTCTAACCTAAATTAAAATAGATTTCGTTTAATTCCATATGTACGATTCATCCAACAAATGAACAGTATATGTTGAATCGGGTGGTATCATATGAATCGCGATTGAATTATTTACAATTGTCTTCATATGTATATAAAATAAAATGTCAAGTTAGCATCTATTGATATTTTATTTATTTTCATCGTTATTATTAATTAAAGAAATATCGATGTGGAATCAACATTGAGATATGTCGATTCGATGTCGATGAAAAATGTCGAATCGACATTAAGCCATCGATATTGATTCGATGTCATCTGAGCGGACATTGACACATTGATTCGACACCGATTCAACATGGATTCGACATCTGCATTGACATCGAATCAATGTCATTTTCTGGTTGTTCCGTTAGGGTCATCAGATCATGATCCGATTGGTTCAGCTTTTTAGAACTTCGTTCCACACAAAACCAATTGATTTCATCGAGTCAATTTTATTCAGAGAACTTATTAAATTTCGAGGTGTACATTTTTATCGAAAGCACGACGATTTTACGTCACGAGGTTAACTTACCGAGAATTGAATGGTCTCTCCCATGTCAGCAAATTCCAAGCTGAGACAGTTTTCCGTAACATCAATAATGATATATACATCATCGATGTCGATGTTCGCTGTTGTTGATGCTGTTCTGTAACAAAAAAAAACATTTAATTATATTGAGAACTAATTTCACAAGTAATGCAATATACTCTTCACTGAAACTCACTTTATAACTGGAGAGACGAAGCCCATTGCTACAATTTCAACTGAGATCTTTACTTTTCGAGATTTGAAACGAAAGTAAATGCTATTTTTGCTGGAGTAAAATATGCCACATAACATGAAGGTGTCGGCGTTACAGCGCCAGCCAATCAGAGAGCTGATACTCGGTCCCCATTCTTATTGCGGTGAGTCAGCTAGCACAACAAATGTTTGACCTGCGTTGTGTTATCTTAATGGAAATTTTCGTGATGAATAACCCCGATGACTGAGGGAACAAAACATACCTGCCGGTTTACAAAACATATTTGATATTACTCCAATACCTCAAGTGTAAATTTTATATAGGGGATATATATATTGTATAAATGCAATCTATAAAAACGTATATGTCGCTTATATGTGGCACATAAGCGGTCACACATGCGAAATATATGTGGCATTTATATGGCATACGTGTCGCATACATGGCCGCATATCTTATAAGCCGAACAGTATAAACACGAAGGCACATGAACAGACTTTCATGTGACAAATATATTGCCCATAAGGACGCATATATGTCACACATACACTGAATAAACTAAGTGATAAAAGATACCACTATAGATATATGATCTTAATCTGTTTACGTAATCTGTAAATATTTTTTGTAGACCATTGTGAAAACTTATCGGTTTACCCGAAGTATATGTTTTGTAGTTATACATTTAAGGGGGAATATACATGTAGAAATTAATTAGACTGGGTAGATATCGAAATAATTTTACAAATAAATTTTTAAACAATATGAATGACATGTTCACATCAGAGATTTAGAAAGATTTAAAGATACCTTAGTATGCTGTTGACTTATTCCTAATCTCTGAAATGTTCAGTCGTATATCAGATATAATGGAGATGAGCACATTTATGTACCCACTCATGAACATCGAGTAGAACATTCAAGCTGCTGCATTCCTCGATGAATGGGACAAGTCAATGGAATTCGTATAATCTAAACAATAATCTAATCATCAATACAAAATAAGCAATACAACACAAACAATTAATATTTGATGTTTTCTGTTGTAAACTTTTAAATTATGTGTTACATAAATTATATTACCTTTCTGAGTGTGTGACTGTAATTAAGAAGAAACTGTTATTCACGAAAACATATTTTATTATTACATACATGAAATAAGTGTAAATCATCGTAAGTCTGACGCATTACACATGAACTTCAAAAATATTTGTATGCTTTTTGCATACACATTTTATTTATCGTTTGATAATCAGAAAACGTTAATACTGAAATATAAGTGAAATAAATATAATTGAATTTAGCTAGTACTGAGCACCTTATATTTATTGTTGTTTAACATGAAAAATTCGTCAATCAAATAACAGATCGTACGAATTGATATTTAATTAATTAAATTTATTCCTTCAAGTGAAAGCAATATTCCGATCGACTCATTATTATTTTCCATGTCACTCAACAAACGAACACTGAACAATAAAATAAATAAATCCCTTCGCTGGATTCAAAATTCAGTAATTACCAACACAGATTACGAAATTAAATTAAATTGAATTCTTACGAACAATACAATCCTCTGTTCTTACACGAGTACTTATTACAAAAATGTTCGGTCACCGAATTCAAAACCGCACTTTTTATTCCACACAAACATTTCATCATCACGATTTCTTCCAACAACTTGCACATGAGAAAAATCGCGCTACTTGTGCACGACACCTGTTGCGGAGTCATTTTAAATAACTTACAAACACACCTGCCATGCTTTGTTATTCGCACATAACAATATTTTTATGCATTTTTTAATTCTATACTATCATCATCCTTTTTTCTGAAATTCCACTATTTCATTGATAAAGTAACAGATGCAAAAGAAATATTCAGAAAATGATGTTAGTAGGTTACGATATGGTATCGTACATAATTGTTGCAATATCATATTTTAACCCACATAATGTGATATTAATGAACTGGAAAAACATGTGTAAAATTAACATTTAAATCTTGGATCCAATATGTGAATGTGTGAGTTCTACTTATACACAATTTGCGAATCACATTGACAATTCTATGTCATAATATCGCATTTTCAATCAGTTATATTTTAAATTAAGAATTTTCATTCTTAACCCTTTGATCCCGAATTATTTTTATTCATGAATAATTCGAGATCGAATTATTAAGTTGGAATATAATCATGGGTTCCCATGTGTAAAATAATCATGGGTTCTCATCATTGCTTTAAAGCAACGATGGCAACGAAAGGGTTAAATAATAAAAAAGTGTTACAGAAATGCTGACGAGTTCCAGTTTTGAATAATTCAAGAAAAAAAAGGACTACAGATTATTCCCCGTAAGTTGGATATCGCAGCAACATGAAAAACTTCTGCAATCACTGTCTTTGTAACGACAGTATAATAATGTTGAAAAATGTACAAATAGTAATAAAATAATTGCATTCTCAACTATTCACAGTTCAAACACTTCATAGTTCAATCGCGATCATCCCAATATCAACCTAACTGAAACCTCACGCGCTAAACGAAATTGAAATCAGCATTTCTGGAATCACGTAATAATGTAACATTTAATCAGATTACCGTTCTGCAGTAATCTGCGCATAATTCAAATTAATTAAACGTTACAAAATCAGACAAATTAGCCGCGCGTACCCGATTACAAAAGGTAACTAATTTGCGCAGTTCGGATTGTAGCCGCGCGACGGTGGCGCCACTGTAGCCCGGCGTATTTTACGGTCGGTCCGGTGCGTCGTAGTATCTGATTGCATCATAAATCGAAGCGGGATGAGCTCGGGTTTGCATGTGCAGTTACGTCGCCGGCATTCATTTACCGATTTTGAAACGCCATAAAGCCGCGTCAATACTTTCGACTTTACGAGCACAGCGCTTTATCGGCCGGGCTTATTTGGCCCCTTTTTGCGTTCCGCCGGCGCATTAATATCTGTAATTTCATAATGCGCCGAAACGCCGCCGCCGCGTATGTCCGTCTCGCTCAATTGCAGCGCCACTCCATCAGCGTGTTTTGCAAGTTTATCGCGCGCGGCATTGTGCCGGCCTATCGGCGCATCGATTTCCGATAGGGCGGATTTTTAATTATCGCGAAAGTACCGTCACAACGACGAAAACTGGCAGCGGTTGTTGACGCGTTTTTGGGTATCATCGCGGGAGCGATGAGGAGGTATATGTTGGTTTTGGAAGGTTCAGTGCGTGACGGTTTCGAGGGAGGTTGAGGTGTGGTGGTTTTGCAATTAATTAGGGAATAGTGGGAGGGGTATATTAGTACGTTAGAGGAGAGTTTTTAGATTTGTTCGATAATGATCAGTCAGAGAAAAATAAACTATAAATTGCTTTCTGGTTGGACATATAATTGGATATTCTTGTTATTATTCTGCATAATCTTGGCGTCGACAACTAACATATCGTTCATGATTTTAAGGACATATGTTTCAGTATTGCAACATTTTCTCCATTTTTAATACAGTTGGAAGATAAAATAAACTTGTTGTATATGTTCTAGGCGATGTAACTCATAACTGTTGTTTTAAAGCATTGCCAAAAAAATTAACTTTTTGGCTAACGGCTTTCATAACCACAGAAGCTCGCTCTGATGAGATTATTGACTAATGTGGTAATATACTTTTTCTAAACAAGTTTTTATTTCCGTTGCACCAGACTTTTGACTTGCCTGAAGGATGTAGGTCAAGTCAGGGAAGAATGTAATTGCACCCAATGTGGATTGGCACAGCTGACCTGAAATTGGCGAAGTTTTGTGTATAACACTTTCTTCCTCGTTGTATCTTTGTCCCAATTCTGTTGTGAGGAATTGGCTTCAAGACGAAAATGTCTTCTTGCCCAACTTCTTTCACTTGGTATGGTATGGTTCCAGTTTTAGCAGTTCTGATGATCGTGAGCCAATTCTGGCGTAAAAATAGGAATCTTTTGACTCTTGCTCTCCATTAGGACATCCATCAGATCTCCTTCATTTTGTGAGTGTCCAACTTCTAGGAACCGATATGAGATGGACTATGTCAACATAGTCCATCTCATAATTTTGTATTTGGAGCAGTAGTCCGAATACAAAATTAATTTTGTGACACCCTTGACAGCTTGATCATCGATGAACTGAAGGAGAAAACTTCCATTTTTATTGGAATTTTTCCTTCCGACAATCTCATTCCAGATGAAGCAATGACATGATAAATTTTGCAATTAAAATATATGTTGCAAACAAACCTTTTTAAAACGAGAAACCCAGCTTATACTAAAACCCACCCATTAAATGTCGAGAAAAATAATGTTTAAAATATACATGTATAATTGTTTAAACAAATTATAAAACATTTCTATACTTTTAAAAGAGTTTATTATCTTATTATTATTTATCATTCTTTAATATGAACAGATCTTCCGTTTAAATTATGAACGAAAAGATTTCTATTAAAAATTTTGTACTTCGAAAATCTATTCCTTTCATAATGGAATGAAATCTTGTCAGTATGAAATTATCATCTGATCATTATAAATAGATGCACCTTTGTATTATGAAACGAATACATTGTTTACCTTAAAATAAATCCGTTCAGTTTCAAACGGAATTGAATTAAAATGAACGGAATGACAGTAAAACTACAGTCCTTTGCTTATAAAATGGCAATTTCAAGAGTGTAACTGTTTATTTAATCGTCATAAAAAATGTAAATTTCAAAGAATAAATTGTGACAGTTGTTAACAATTTGACCTGTTCTAATTTTGGTAGAGAGAGTGAAATTGTTTGCAACTTCGACATTGCATTCTCTGAAAGTTTCTTTAGCTTCACATTATATTCACGTCAGATTCTCACGATTCAAATATTATAAGCATAATAAAGGGCAATTGCCACATGTTTTTATGTGAAATGTTATATTTTTTTTCGAAAACTGACGATGGCTCGTTTTCAAATTGTGTACTTTTTAGTTAAATATGTTCGTTTACAACATTGCTTTATTTTTCCAGACCCTCGTTAATATACTGTGAGTTAACACGCAGTAGGGTTAAAGTAAAAACAATTCAAAACCATACAATGTTATTAATTTTTTTTTGGAAAAGATGGCCTTATATCAAATTTTAGAAGAAGACTCAAGAAAAATGTGTATTCCTCAAAATGCCTTGCATAACCAAACGTGATATTATAAACAAACCCTAGTAAAAATGAAACATATACGGCCCATATATGAAATGACAAAATCATATATGCCCATATATGCCCATATA
>JABFPB010006525.1:0-11946 GCA_022817645.1 Ceratoteleas bidentatus | reverse complement strand
GACATGTATTGAAACTGTCTACCAACTATCAAAAGTATTCAAACGTATTGAAAGTTCGGCGAGTGAATCCGTGATCGATCAATAATGTGATTCAAACCATTTCTTTTCAATCCTTTTTAATCCGTCTCCAGTTGCTGGGTGAGTACCCCGAAAATCGTGTCTTCCACTGGCTTCGGTGGGTGCGGAATTTACGTAACCACGTGCATTGTTCCGCGAAGGTTTTCGCGTCGACTTGCGTAACTGCGAGTTATCGCCAGTCGAAGTGACGCGCGTGTTAATGAGTAATTTCGTTAAGTCGCCGGCTGGGTTTCATTCAGTCGTCGCCGGCGGGTCCGGCGGCAGCGTCGCGCCTCCGTCCTCCGGCTTTAAAACGAGCCAGTCGGAGTTTGCTTTTCACATACGCTCGCGCGCCGTGGACCTACGTGGGTGTGCATGTTTGTACGTTTACGAACTTTCACGCGGGGTTTCGAGGTATCGACCTCGGCAACTAAGCTGCTGCAAACGTAGCTTAACCCACAGGCCGGCGCGTCTGCGATCTGAGTCCGGAGAAATTTCGTAGCGAACGTGTGCATGCACGCCCGTGGGTTTATGCGAATAGATCTGTATCTGTAGGCGCGCGGTATGGATGTATTTATAACACGTACATTATCAGTTTCTTTGCGCCGAAAAATGTTTGCAGGACGGGAAAGTTTGCCGGAGATGATTCGGTGTTTCTGAGATGTTCCTGCGGGAAAAGTATTTAGTAAACTGAGAGACATTTAGTAAACGGTTTTTTTTTTCAGTAACTATTTTTATTAGTTGAACAGAATTGTGTGAATAAACCTTGAGTTTTATTTGAAAAAACGTAAAATTAGTTATAATGTAGCTATAGTTACTAACATCATGGTTACTGCAGTTTTAAAATTATGATAATGTTGTTGTAGCGTTTAATTGTGGTTGAACCAAATTAGAATTCATCATTATTAGAAAGTACTATTGTAAAGCGCATTTTGAAGTAGTTTGATCTACAGAAATTATGCGAAAATTTTATAAATTACGATGAAACAATAATTCTTTGTATACTGTTATAGTTGCATTCAATACAGAAATTAGAATTTTCCAATTCCACTAAAAGCTGTTTAATAAAAAGTAAATGTTGAGTTGGAATTGGTGTATACGAGATACATTCAGTTCTTTTCTAATTCCATAAAATAGTTGAACAAGACGAATGGTATGGATATTAGTTGATTAAAGCAGGCGATATCTGATATCGCCTGCTTTATCCGACGATCGTAATCCCCTAGACCAATATGTTACATAACCGTTCGGTCTGGGTTTTCAATGTCCGGCGATTTTAGGGAAAGGGATTAGCATCACAGGTCTGATTGGGTTGAGTTACTTTAAATTGACGGTTCGGAAGAAAAGTCTACTGTTTAGACTGGTAGTAAAAAGTCCTCCTTTCAAAATGGTGTAAACATTTTCCCATCTATGTTTTTAAAGTGTAGACTTCTTCATTGCCATCTAAACAGTAGACTTTTCTTCCGAACCACCGAAATTAAAATGGAAAGGATTCTACGTTTCATCTTAAAATGTTCGCCTCGGAAGTCCAGCCAGTATTAGAATGTTTCATCGTGTTACTACAAATCCAGTTGGGAGTCCGTCATTTCTTCGGAGCAGATTCAGTTTGATCCAATTTCCAATCCACGTCAATACGCGGTTCACATAATTTACTAGAAATATATAGAAATATCTGTAACTAGAAATATCTAACCTGAAATATCTGCAGCAACTTCCGGGAGTACCTTAAAGGGTTATGTAATCAAAAATTTATAAAAAGTGGAAAACAATTAGAAAACAATTTTATTCCGCATTTTGAATCTTTGTTCTTTTCACGTTCTCTTTCACGCCATGAAATTGAAATCTCAAAATCCCACTTGTAATCTATTGAAATAGTAGAATTTAAAATGCAGTGGCAGAACTGAAATTTTATAAAAATAAATCATTAAATCGATTTATCTCGAATATTTATTTTCCAAATTTTCCAAGAACCAAAATACACCGGGGAGTTCAATTTTCGATAAAGAATTGAATACTTTTATTCCGCGTACTCAGAAAAATATAACGAACAAACATATGGCATAAAACAGCCGGAAATATAGAGTCGATTATTTCGATTTTTGTGCCAAATCGCAATAAAAAAAGTATGAAAATGCTGTCTGTACAATTTTTTCATTTTGAAAATAAGGACGTTTTAGGTAAAAAAATAAAAACCGAAAATAAAAAATAATGGACTCCCGGGAGCATTTAAAAAATGATCCTTTTTCTTTCAACTGTTATTATAATATGTTAATAAATATGTTTACTATAATTATTATTGCAATTTTACATAATTGTTACCTATTAATCGAACAGCTGTATCCAACAAAAAATGATAGAAATCGGATCTTAGCGTTTTAGCCATTTGGTTTGCATGTCCCCTAAAGATACGCCGCGTCCAACTGACGAGTGGCTTCACCTAAAAATATTCGGTCGATAACTCGGGCTTTATAAACCGAAATCATTTTCGCGCGCAGTTTACTATTTCTCGCCCTACCTCAAAGTTACCCAAACAAACATCGGCACAATCAGAGCGAATTTGTTCCTCCCGAAGACTCGTCGCCGCGGAACGCGTCGCCCGGCGTCGTAACCGGTGACTCAGGCCGGAAAAAATGTGACCCATTAAACTGTCCCCGGGAGCCACGCTAATCGCGAGTAATTCTCAAAAAAACGGTAAATTGGCGAACCCATTCGCAGCGGCCGTTTTTTCGCTCGAAAATTATCAGCGCGCAAATTGCGCATTATTGGATTGCGCGGCACACACGCGCGGATCTTACAATTTGTGTTAATTCAGCCACAATTATTACAATTACAGACTCAATTGCTGCAATAACCACGAGCTAATAACCGCCGCGATGCATTTATTACGATTCAAATGACTTCATTCCGCGATTTTCATTATTTCGGGGAAGGCATTAGGCGCGCCATTTGCGCGTTTACGTCAAAATTAATTAATTCATTCACGAACGTTGGGGCGTGCGCGAATCCGTGGGCGATGATTCATCCTCGGCGCCGGGCGAGGTCTGGGACAATTGCGACGGTTATTCCGTCGGCGAAACGTGCCGAATAGCGGCGAAAAATTTTGCGTCCAGCTGACGCCGAGAAATGCCGAAAAACTGACATTGAAGCGAGCACGTTCCACTGGGAACGCTTCAGCTGCACGGAAATCCTTAGACCGCTCTCGAGTTTCGTCCGAAACGGTGCGCCGCACGGAAATCAATATCGGATTATTATCCCGTTTGATTGGGGCCGTAAATTTCGACGCGTTTTACGCTTTGCATAAAAATTTTTACGCGATCCCGTCGCGTTCTTTTAGTAGGGGCTATAATCATTTTGTTTTATCCCGTCGGGCAAAAATGGCGCCCGTAAACCCGAACGCCTCGATTTTATTTCAATGACCTTTCCCGACTGCCACCCCCCCCCCGCGCACCCCCGCCAGTATGTCTGCGAGATCGCCGTTGATTGCTGCGCGTTAATTTCGCGTTAATTAATCATGACGGACAACAAAGGCGCGCCGCGCACGAAGATACATCGAGACAAATGTTCGAGTTGACGTAACACGGCTGGTCGTCGTTGCTACGGTTGCGATTGGGTTGTTTTGGATGGAAATCGGCAGCTCGAGTTCGAGTGATTGAAGTTAGAGTTGGATGTGTGGCGGCTGGAACATGGAAAAAGTTGGATAATTTAAAGTCAGTTGTAGGTAGTTTTGGGTCGAAGGTCGTTGTATGTGTAAAAAAGAAGAAATAGAAAAGTGTTTGCGATATCTGTTCTATGAGTTCGGAAATTAAAAGATAGTGAAGTCAAATGTTTTCTATTGATTTCCAAATTTTTCTATTTTTTTGGGTCAGAGAAATAAAATAAAGTCAACGCCGAGATTTGAACTCGGAACTTTCCCTAATAGCCAGCATTATATAAATTTTATATAAATTTTGTGTAAAGAATTTATGTAAATGATTTTACTTAAAGTTTACATCAATGTACTTCCTTATTGTGCTGCATAATTTATGTAAATCATTTGTATAAATAGTTTACATAAAATTTACATATATCTGAAAATGGCCCTATAATAAAATCGGACTTTCAGTAAATAAAAAATTCAGATTTACATAAATTGTATGTAAATATTATGTAAATCAATTATATAAATAATTTATATAAATTATGCAGCGTAATGAGGAAGCACATTGATGTAAACTTTATATAAATCGTTTGAATAATTCTTGGTTATCGGGGTTGTAATTGTTAAATAGACATTTTTACTATTTGTCAAATGACACGGGAAAAGACTTGTTTAGACACTTTAGTAGTGTCTTTTTTGCGAAAATATGCCATTTTAAAGACATTTCATTCTTTTGTAATGGAGGTACATAATAATTATGAAAATGATATCCATTACAGAACGGATAGTGTAATACTGTACTTTACTGAATATTTTAGTTAATTATTAAAGTTAGTGGTCAAATACACTCATGCAATAATATTAATTTCATGAATGATCAGTAAAGATTATCATCTATTGAAACATCCATTAAAAACCCTAGAAAAAGAAAAAAAAATAGAAAAACACTGAATCAATAGAATTGAAAGTAAACAAATTTAATAAAACGATTTTTACGTTAATTCTTTTACATAGACTATTACTTATATTTTTGAGACCTTAGAAAAAAGGTAATGGAGAAACATTAAATGACTCAGAATTCAACTGTCACATTGCAATACGTTGCCTTTATATTAACAGAAGTAGAGAGTAATAGAAATTTTACTTTTTCTATGGTTTTTTAAGTAAAAAAGTTGATTGGTTTGTTTCATTTCTATTCATTTCTATTTTTATGTTTTATAATTTCTTTGTTATAGAGATATAAAGTATCAGTCTAACGAACAAATCGGTAATGAAGAGCTCGACAAAACATTCAACTAATTTGAGGAAATGGCTTTAAAATATGACTGTAGAAAAACGGGGTGTGATATCTGGTTGTGCGTTGTAGATTCTTCGATATGCAAAGTATATAATTTGTATTTTTAATAGATTGAGGCAAGGAACGAACGGCGTTTTAGATTGGAGATAAGAATATGCGTTGCTAGAAAAGTTCAATTTTTTATCTTTTGTTAAATATTAACGTTAAATTGATTACCATATTGTAAGTATCTCCTGATTTATAACATCAGATTTATAACAACTCATTAAGTTCACGAAATTGTAATTTTTTCTTTTTAAACAATCAAAATCTTGTTATTCTATTCAAATGATCATCTGAAGTATTTAAAATCAATTTTCCACAGAAACTGAATTATATAAAAAATGGTTTACCTAAATCTGAGCCATTTTTCCTACCTTAACTATCATCGTTTGACCTAAAATGACATTAACTTCACACAAATCGTTTTTGCAAAGCTTTGTATTTGTCCTCGCAACGCAATTCGGTCGTTTGCGAACGTGCATGTTGGGCCGCCATCTTTATTTCGGGCATGCAAACCCAACCCGTTATTTCGGACAATGCGGTCATTTATAATTCACGCGTGTCCGCGCGCTAAGTGAATTAGCCGTGAGTGTTGTGCGTTCCGATCGAGACGTGCGACTGTCCGCGGCTGAAATTTGACGGGACAAGGTCCGCAGGTGGCCTTGTTTGCCAACGAAACGGGAAAGAGTAACGGATTTGAGCGCTCGCTTTTAAATTTCCGCATTCGAATGCCTTATCACGACTACCACGATTACCCTTTTACATCACAACCTCATTCTTATGAAAATGAAACAAAAATTATCCTGTAGGAAAATTCTTATTTAGATGTCACCTTTGAACAAAAATCACATAGAAGCGATATAGAATTTTATTTCTGTTAGTTTCTGCAAACAATTGTAATCCTAATTGTATCCAGTATTAAAACAGAATTTTCAACATACTCAAATTGTGGAAAATTGGCACAAATTGAAAATGTACAGCTAGGTATAATTTGGTTTCATTACATTCAAAGCAGAAGGAATTTTACTAAATTGCACCTAATTGTAAATTTGCAATTTGTGCCAATTTCATACAAATTGAGTATGCTCAGCAGCTATAATAATATTCAGTTTAATGTAATTTGATACAATAAATGTCCAAAATTTTGCCAGCCATTACAGGTGCAATTCAAACCTAATTCAAATCCAATAATATATATGTTTTCTCCTTTTCATGAAAATTAAGCTGTAACATAAGAATATTATTCTTAATCCAAGAGGAATCCTCATTCCACAACCGGATTTGTTTTATTTTTGACGGATTTCTCAAAACTCTTTTTCAATACAAACCACAAACATGTTTACTCCTACGCAGAGACGAAAAACATTTCAGACTGAAATTCGATCTCAAATGATTCGAGTGCCGGTTCGCGGCGTGGCAAATAAAATCGACTTTTCCCGCTTTCACTTTTTCCCCATTTTTACGTCCTTCGGACAAAGCCGAGCGGAGGGAAATCGCGCGCGCGGGCGCGAACGCAGCGCCGCCGTTTTCTTGCGACCGCGCCGAAAACTCCGCCAGACGGCAGCGAACTTTCGGGCCGCGCCGCGTACGTGACTAGTCGCAATGAAACTAGGACTGAATGATCCGCAGCGGTGCGTTGCGCACGGTCGAGGTCGTTGACTGCCCGCAGGCCTGACCGTCGAATTATTCGCGCTCCGCAATCACGAAAAGCCAATCCCAAGTTGCCCGACTGCGAATTTCCCGCTGCAGAAGGCCGGGCCTTTTACGCGCCCGACACACATTTGAATTTCGGTTACATTTCAGAGGGCGCTTTGTGCCTTTTTTCGACAACGCTTTTGCATGGGAAAACGCTATTCTGCCTTGGAAAAGAATCGCGGAGATTTGTAAAAGAAAATTTCTTTTTTTTGAGAGATGTTGGGGTAAAGGGTTAGCGGGGTGGAGACGAGTTTGTAATGTTGAATGCATGAATGAATGAATGAATTACTTTGTTAGCGTTTGCAAGTAGGAAAGTATATATACATTTCGAACAATAAATAAAATTTTGTTTGTGGGTATGTCTTAATAAAGTGAAAGAAAAGTGTAACTGTATATAGAATATATAGTCTTTCTGCTTTTCTGACTCGATATAATTCATGTCACGAATGCAAGCGAAATGCATGGGTGCGTGAATTGTTAGGTTGCCGTTTTGTTTGTTAGAGGTATGTTAGGACTGAAGATTTAGGTACAACACTGGAGGATTGTTTGGTAGTTTTGGTTGAAATTCTAATAACATTGCCAAACATATTTGAGGGTAAGCATTGTTATTATATAGATATATTTTGAAGTAAGAGAGTTTGTATTCAGAGTATGCAAAATCAATGTTATAAACGATTGTGAAGGATTTTCTGTTAAATGTGATAAATGCTGGTGATAAGTATGCCAATTCTATTTAGCGTAAAAATGTGTTGTTTTAGAATTAGCATGTTTTTCGCGCATACAAAGAGAAAGAAAAATCTGCAATTGTTCGTCGATTGTTTAGTTTTCGTTTTTCAGATATGAATATGATATTTTTTATGTAGAATCATTTATTTTGTGATCGAAATAAAAAATAATACTTTCATTTCAATGTTTCCCGACTCATTTTTGATATTTAGTTTTAAAAAAGTTGTATTTTTGAAAATATATCAATTAATAAAAGTGAAAATTCTTTATCATTGAAATACGTTAAATTTTTGAATACACAAAAATACATCTTTTTTCTAATTGTTTTACTTACTTTCTTATTTCTCTTTCCATAACTACAGAAAATACTTAATAATTCTAGTTTACCAATTTGCAACTCTTCGTCATCTTTCCACTTTAGCGATCACATTACAGTACAATGATTACATTTCACTTCAGCTGTTAGCACATCGCCAATCTCCCAAAAATTCGTACCAAACTTGGTTTCGCGGCCCAGATTTCAAAGGATAGTATTTCGGTGCAAAATTTCGATAGACGAGAGAGTCGACGGCTGTAACGAAGAAGTCAAAAAGTAATTTGAATTTGGGTGTCAGGTGACGCTTCCTCGTTAAAAATATAACGTACACGGGATACACCACGACTGTTACCGCCGGCGCAAAAACGGTAACTCCAGCCCGTGTGATAAAGCGCACGTTGAGCGATTTCTCAGCTGAATTTGGCGGAGCGGCTGAACGCAGCCTGAGACTCGAGTGTCCGTATTCCGTATCGGGTATCGCGGTATATATAAGGTTAAATGGCAAGCTCGGACGTCGGGGAGGGGAGAGACGGGAGGCAAAAGCAGGAACGATACGGGGAGACTCTTAGCGAAAAAGTCTAATGGACGAACGCTTTTGGTCATTCCTATTTGCCATCTTTCTCCGATCGCCTCGAAAATGGTGAAACGCACATTCAAATCAAACAATTTGAATTTCAACTTCTTTGTCATCACTTTGCTGCCAATCGTTTCTGAAACCGGATTTCGTTTCAGAGTGAAATAAAACTGGTTCCAAAAAATGATCGATGACTCCAAACTCGAAATTTCGCGCAAAGTCAAACGCGAACGAAATTTCAAACGGATTTTGATGAAAAAACTGGATTTTCGAGTTACGAAAAATGATCGAGAACCTGAAAACTCGAAATTTCGCGCGAACTCAAAGTTCGTCAGCGCAAATCCAGACGCGAAATTGCGAGGGCTTGCGTAATTCGTGTTGTTTCGTGTACTTAGCGTACGAGTTACGTCGGGCCGCGAAATTACCATTTCGCAAAGCAATTTGTCACATTCATTGCTGGCATGACGTTCCGCCATCATTGCGACTAGACCGGGACGATCCAATTTTTCGTGATTTCGTATAATTTGATAATATACCCCCCCCCTCTCTCCCCACTCGTTCCTTTTTGTCCCTTTTCCCCGACTCTTCGTACCATTACGTAACTCCGTGATTGTTCCAAAAGGCCACCCGACGTAACGAGTAAAAAGTTTGACAAGTTTTCACGAAAAAATTGATATTCAAAATGACTTCTGCACTCGCGCAACGAGCGTCTTATTTCCCGGCGAAATCGTTCGCGCGTAATAAAGGTCCCGACTGACGTCAGCGCAGAAACAATTGTAAATTACGGATCGGACGAAAAAGTCGCATTTCCGTCGACAATAACGCGAATTTGCGACGACGTTGATTACGGGCGAAACGTCGCCCGAAATATTAAGCGCGCGATATTGCGCCGCTCGTTTCCTCGTCTGCGGCCAAACGAGTCGAGATTGGTATTTTTGTTTAAATTACTTTCGGCTCGAAGCCGACGATTATTGCGGAATATTTTTAGCGGTCGCGACGCGCGTCTCGCGATTCGGGGGATTCTTTCGCGAGACGCTGGAAAAAGGCGTCTCTGACGAGGGAGACGGCAGATGACGGCGGAGAGAGAGAGAGGTTATGATATTGTCTCACGTTGATTCGCTTCGAATTATTGGAGACGGGTGTAACGTAAACGCATTCAGTGAAAACAATTGTAGAATGAGTAGTTGCGTAACCTGTATTTTGCGCGTAATGATTATTATCGAGGGACGATTTAAATGAGGGACTCGTGCGAAGATTGATGGAGGTGAACAATGGGAACAATTTGAAATTGAAAAAGAATTGTTAGGGTTTGGATGTTTTGGAAGGAGGAAAAATTGATGTTGGAAAATGGATAAGAAATTGTGCAGAATTTGGCAAATGAGAAATAAGATTATTCGAATAATAAGTTAAAAAAATATTAAGTTTCGAAAAATGTACACTTTGATTATTTTTAATTTTGAAATTTCAACGACTTTTACCGTCGCTCTCGAGAAATTATTTCTGTGTAGTATTAAGATAGATAAATAACGAACAAATTGCAGAAAAATGTGGTGAAATATTTGTTATAGCACACAATAAAACAAAACAAAGAAATATGACATAAACGCAATTGGAGTATAAATAACTTATTACATTTTCAAGTTTGTAAAGAAAATAACTAATTCTAAAAAAAATCTTTAGTTTTCATTGGTTTATACTAATTAACATTGAAAAATAATTGAAGACTTTATAAAAAGTTGTCCTAACAAAATCATCTAGCAATAAATAATCATTTCAATAATTTAGTTATATTTTGTTTGGTGCCCTAAATATCCGGCACTTTACGAAAGGACTCCTTTAACAATTATTTGAAAACAAGATGACGGAATTTCAAATGAATTGAAACTTACAAAGAGATACGAGTACAATTATGAAAGAAACTATTTGAAAGTTAAAACTACCAGTTGCAAAAAGTTGAAAATTGGGAAATGTCGCAAAAAGCACTATTACGTAAACCGATTTCGTAAACCGAGTAAGACATTCGGTAACTCGATAAAAACTACCGAAAAAGTTGAATTTCGCGATACCTTCCACGCAAGCAAAACACTGTCCACTCCTTTGTCTTTCGAGCATCTGTCCCGACGCTATTTGTTTGTATCCTAAGCACATTCATCATCGAACACTTCTCGCGATTCAATGGCTTTCGCTCCTTCCTTGAAGGTTTCTCATCCGAAAGCTACATTTTATTTCATCTCCAGCCTCTAACTGCATACCTGTTCCATAGCACTCCCCCTCCCCCGAAACATTTCGAAAAGAACTTGGCATTGTCTTCAAACAAAAATAGTCTCGAAGTGGGGTTGCAGTCGAAAGGCGACGTATTAAATAATTACAATGCAGTTGGCATGGCGTCATATCGATTTTTAATGTAACATTGTCGCCCCGGCCAAATGCGCGTCCGAACATTCCATGGAGTCTTTTATACGCATTTGTTCTTTTTTACTCATAAACAATGCACGTGCGAAGCTGCACAGGGAAAGACGACTCATTAGGGCTGTGCGGTATAGCTCCGTCGGTTAATCAGTGACTGTATGCGGCAAAAATCGTAATGAATCAGCGAAGAAAAATCGCGACTTTCCATAAGTAAGGGCATATTTTATTCAACGACAGCCTTTGTCCCAACTGATGGAGGCGATCTGTGTGTACGAGTGTTATGTAGTGTCCTGACCAAATCGATGTGCTCCGGTGTATATACACTTTAACATTAGACTGTTAATTGATCTTTAAGGTGATGCAGAAGTTGTGGCAACATGGAGTTAGGCCTTTGTAAATTAACTTTTTTTTACATGCTGGCCAACTGACCGAACAGGGGTACAGAAGTAATGCAAGATTAGGTTTCATAAAATTTGAAGGAGAATCAGGATATATTTCCTGTTTTATTAACATTTTTTATCAAAATATGATGAACAATGATCAAACAATATGCTAAGTTTTGGCATAGATAAACGTATTTTTAAAAACATGTGAAATATAACCGTGCGTAGCAGAATTACCAAATGGAAGAATTTAGCATTGAAGCCAACACTACTTAAGATGGTTATAACAGTCAAAGTGGCCTCTAAAAACACAAACATTGCAAACATTGAATATAATGATTAACATTGAAAGAAATTGTCATTACTTCAGTTGTGTTACCAAATGAAGTTGATTTTGTCATTTATCGAAGTACTTTATCAAATATATGAAGTTGCAGAAAGAAACTGACCAACAAAGTTCTTTTGTCTCTTTCTGTCACATACTGATCGATCAAATTACAAAATTAAAATTTGAGCCTTTCTTATTAAGTTTTCCCTTATTAAGATTTTCAAGTTTTGCTGCCACGGTGTTAGTGTTTTTGTTTCACAATGTTTTAGTGTTTTTGTTTCACAAAAACACTAACACCATGGCTGTAGACTTCCATCTCCTCCTTAATATATCTGCGTTTAAAAAACCTTTATATTAAGTAATAGTGTACACTAGAACCTCAAAAAAAGTCCGACGTTTGGGGGTCAAATGCACTCGACTGAGGTTGCCTTATTAAACTCTTAAGTTTAAGTCTATACAACAACAAACTGGCCTATAGCGTT
>JABFPB010006524.1:0-11940 GCA_022817645.1 Ceratoteleas bidentatus | reverse complement strand
ACTATTTGTAACGTTCAAAAACGAAAAATGAATTCCATTTAATTCTAATGAATGCCGAATTTGGCTACAAATCCAATACTTTTCTATTCACTTCTATTCCAAATTTTTTGCTGGGAGGCAACCGCCGCTGAGCGCGTTATGCTCGGTTTCAAATTAAAACATCTTTTATGTTTTTTATGTTTTTTACTATCGCTGATATCTACATGGTGTCAGCGAGGAAGTTGTTCCTTGAGGTCTAAGGAATAACTGAGAAAAGTTCGGGTAATTCTGGTTATTTTCTGCGGGAGCAATGCTAAGGTTGTTTTTCGAATACGCCACCACTTTAAAGGGAATTTCCTAAGTGGAATTGCTATCAGCTATATCGCGTCTTGATGTTGGTACTACAATCGGTTAACCTTAAAACTGAGTTTCGGAAGAAAAGTGTAAACAAGTGCGAGTTTCGTCTGCTTTTCTCCATGCGTTTTTAACTTTTTGAGTTTTTCTTACATATTTAATTTCAACGAAAGTGTATTAACAATTTGAAAAAGGTTTAAACAAAACAAAAATGGGCCGAAAAATTCCAGGAAAAAAGCACAGAGGTGTGAAGGATCCAGAGAAACAGAGAGAGAAACGGATGTCAGAGTAAGTGCTTCTTTCGGTTTCAGGTTATTTTGAAGTAAAATCTTATTTTTCTTCGTATTCTTGATCGTTTGATTTATTTTTAATTTTTGAATTACAATGTAGATATTGTAAATTTACATGTAAATAAATGTTTGAAGATTACTAAACAGAAATATCAAATTTAATTAAACTTAGTGTCATTTTTACCATCATAAAACTAGACAATGTTTAGAAACTATTTATTTAAAATAATATCTTATTAAGAATTTTTTTTAACTTTGTTCCTATATATAATAATTTATTATTATTATCCTTTATATTAATTAATATACCGATTTTCAGATTAAAGGGTAAAATTAATGCACCCCCAAAAAACATAGATGACCAAGAAATTCCCAAAAGCCTTGAAAACCTTATCAAATTAAAAAACCTCGCAAAAACCCAACCAGTCTTTAAAAGAAAGAAGAAAAAGAAGAGCAAACTCATTTCCCTGGAGCCGAAATTTGAACCAAAACTACACCCAAAAGCAAAACCTGATAAGGTTGTGCCAGTTTTCAAGCAGAGGGAAAACGAAACTGCAGAAAGATTCATGTTCAGAGTCAGCAGGGAAACCGATGCTTTTCTCAAAGAAACAGCTTTCGAAAAGAAGTACAATGTCCAGGTGCAGAGAAACCCCAAAACTGGGCACATTTTGGGACTTGAGAAAACACCAAAGGACGAGGTTGACGAGATGCTGAAGCTCAAGTCGAAACACAAGAATGTTGGGAAGAAAAAGAAGAAGAAGGATTCACCAGAGGAGCATTTGTCAAAATCGCAAAAGAGGAAGCAGAAGTTGCTTTTGAAAAAGAAGGAAAAGGCTGAGAGGATTGGAGATGATGGATTTCACGTTAGGGAAAAAATTGCGTTTGGGGATATTGTACATCAGCCACCAGAGCTGACTGTTCGACCGAAAAATGCTAATTTGGAAAGTTCTTCAAAGGTACATTTACTTTTTTTAAATACAATTTTAAAGAAACTACTTTGTAATACAGATAAGATTAGATTCAATTGAATTTCGATTTGAATATAATTTATAATTGAATAAATTATAAATTAAAATTAAAAAAAAATGTTAAATTGTTTTATATAATTTATTATAAATAAATATAAGTAAATAAACAAATTAATAATTTTAACTGAAGGTTTTCTTGGAAGATTTACTATGTTTATAATAAAAAAATATTTTCAGATTGGAAAAAAAGATCTTTTGCTGAAAAAATTAATGGAAACCCAAAACCAATCAGAAAATGAAGTTACTAAAGGATCAATATTGGACAAAGCAGGAAAAAGGAAGAATTTGCCAATTGGCGAAAGGAGAAAGCTGGAACAACAGCAATCGGAAGTTATCGCAGCTTATAGATTGCTGAAATCTAAAAAAGGCTAATAAGATATATTTGTTATCAAAGGTTGTAAGAAAGACTTCTTTCTTGTTTTTTTTTTTTTTTTTTTTTTTTATAATAAAATGTACAGAATTAGGAGAATCGTTTCAATTAATATCCCTAAATTCTTGAAAATCAAGAGTTTCCCTTAACTATTTGTTTGGTTTTAGGATAAATAGCTTATACAGACTTTCTACTACCAACTCTTTAATATCTCATAATTCGGGATACAAAATTCAATATCCATCTCACAAAACAGTCAATCCTGTCTTCTGTCTTCCCAACAAATTAACAAAGTAAAAGTAATAAATAGGGCTCTAATTTTATATATACACAACCCAAATAATTAAAGTTTTAAAAAAGTATAAATCGTGAATTCATAATGAAATCATCTGTATTACGAAGTCATCACGAATCCAATTTGTATACTTTTTAAAACTTTCATAGCAACTTGGGACCTCAACTACAAACTCTTAATTTCCCCCTCCCCCTTCTTCATCCAGTCGTCCAAACAAAAGGTTCCAGCCGATCCTTCACTGGCAGTAAGTTGTTCAAAGTTTCCAAACTCTCCAAAGTCTGGTTCAGCTGCATATGACATTTCGTCAGCTGTCGACTTAACTCGTGCACTTTTCCCAGCTGTTCGGCAAATTTGCCGAATTTCTTCTGCTTTTCGTCAGCCAGTGCCACCAAGCGGGCGACTTCGGCATCGAGATTTACGTTGCACAGCGCCATCTGTTCGGTAGCGATCATCTGAGCACTGTTGTTCAGGTGGTGTTGGTATCTGGCAAGATAAATTAATTTATTTAATATGTTATTATTATTTATAGTAAATATAAATAATAATAATATAAGTGATTAAGGATCTGGTCTCAAAAATACAAAATTCCTCATAGACTTTGCGGAAAAAAGTTAAAAAATGTTGACACTTAATTTTAATATCATAATAAATCTAAAGAAATGCGATATCATTAAAAATCATATATCAATATATCTGCCAACCTGGCACACAAATTGAAGAGACCAATAGGGTCCAATCGCTCCAAAACTTCTGGGTCCCGAACTCCCGGAGGAAGATTCAGGGTACCCCTCATAATTGGCAGGAACATGGGGATGCTTTGCAATTTCTCAAGGTCTGGATCTTTGTCTGCGCTGGGATTAGACAGCGCTGGTTTCACGACGACAATGTTATGAAGCTTATCAGTTCCAGACTTCCGATGACCTTAAAGAAACCGGATTTGAAAACTATGGAATACTCTTTTTTGGGATTTTGCAATTGGGAAAACCAAAGCTTTTGCATTTATTATTCCCTCATTATTCCCTTATTAAGTTGGAATGAGAATTAAATTAAATTCTGACTTAAAATCTAAATTATTATTTTATTATCAAAATTACTATCTGAATGTATTTATTAAAAAAAAAAAACAAACAAAAAAAAATGAATGCCACTATGCAATAATGTTTAAAGATCCCTGCAGTACCGATCATTCCCAAACTCGATCTCCTGCGGGAGACATCCTGATTTGCGGATTTCCCCCGGACGAACTGCGACTGTTTGTTCGTCATCTTCGGGGAATCTCCAATTGGTCGGTTCACTGTGTAGGATATGTAAGGCAAGTCCGAATCCGAACAGATGCTGGGACCTGGACTGGTGCACCTGGGGGGACTATCCTCGTCAGGAACCCTGTCCCGGTTAGGCACACTTTTGCCCCGCCTTAGTTGGCCCGTTTTTACCCTGCCACTATCGCGACCACCCTGTCCACCAGCTCCCTGGGAACTTTGCTCTGACCCCATCCTGGATGTCCCAGGGAACTGATTCCAGGGAAAAGTTCACTGGAAATTGTGAAGAGAAAATGTATGTCTCAAAAAATGTGATAAAATGTATTTGTTTAATATTGATTTTCACATACATCGTTTATAATATGTACTTTGTAATATAGTATGTGAGGAATCTTTAAATATTCTTACCTAACTTCTATGATTGATTGGTGATTTGTATTGCATCCTAGGATTCTGTGGAATAAAGGTTTTTAAAAATATTGAGTTAAGCTGAAAGGTGTTTTGTTAGTTTTTCTATATAGCGTTTGACAGATGTCAGGTTTGGTTGGGAGAAAGGGGAAGCGGAGGAGGGAAGATGTCTTGGTGGTTTTGTTGGGTCGAAAGGAATGAGCCAATGGAATGGAAGAGGTGAAGGTGGAATGAGAGTTCGGTGTAAACGAGGAGATGAAGAGGTTTTTAAGTGAAAATTAAGTAGTTAAATATCTGCGGTTTGAAGAAAAATGAGTTAAGTCACTTTCTTGTGATTTTTTTAGATATTTGCGTTTTCGGTTTCGAAAATGAGTTTTTTTATTTCTTTATAAATCTAATATTGCTTTATTCGACCCTGTTTCTCTCCATGGTGAAAACAAAATTCTGCAAAATCTGCATTTTGCAGAATTTTGAATTCCTATGAAAAGATCCCAGTTAAAAAATGCCATAAAAAACAATTAGATACGTATAAATTTGTATTGTGCAAAAGGCATTTTTAGATTTTCCCAGTCATTTTCAGACTATTGCAGACTTTTCTCAAAATCGCTCTTCTAGGCATAAGTCCATTTTGCCGATAAGATTAAAGGAAAAAATAAAATAGAGTTTTTGAAGAGACGCGATACAAATGAAAATATTTTTATCGATTATCAGTTGTCATTTGCTGGGATTACGATTAACTTATAAATATAAGCATTTGGGTTTTTGTATGTATTTTTAATGGATAGAAAATATTGTTTTTTTCCCTAAAAAAATACACTTAACTGGTTACATTTTTTCCAATTTGAGAAAACACAACTTCAAATAAGATCTTTTTAACGATACCAAATGAAATTATATATAAAAACATATACTGTTGTTATATTAACACATTTAACAAATAAAAGTCAATACATTTTTTATAAAAAAAAAATTTATTATTAAATTGCTAAACAAAATTGTTTAACAACCATTTAGAAACCGCTTCTGATGCAATATTTATAAATTACTAAAATTAAATGACATATTAGGATGTCTCAGATTAAACATCAAATAAATTTAATGTTTATGTTTCTTTTTTTTTATTATTATCTGTAAAACTAGCGATACAAAATTATGCATATTTGGTACTAATTATCTCTATGATATAACTAATGGCATATACCATTTGTAAGCAATATTCCTAATACTTTTTCCCGTGTAATTCCCAAATATGTAAGTCAACTATAAGAGCTAATGTATTTTTCGGTAACTTTGACAAAATTTATATCTTCTACTGACACACTGTAGGTTAATGTTCCAGAAAATACAATTAATTATATCAATCTGTTCATGGTTCAATTTTCATTAATTTCCTAACTCATGCCTATCGTGATTGTACAACCTTAACTGTTTTTTCCTCAAAACCACAGATATCCACCTAATACACCCAACTAATACTATCAACGTAATCAAATAAAACAACACTTCAAAAAAGTACCACCATAAAACATCCAATACTCTTTATTACAAATATCCACACACCTACACACACCCATCCCCCTAAAAAGCATAATTATAGAACGCATCCTTCGGCACGTCATTCAGCGTATACGCCTTGATGAAGTTGCTGACAGCCACCCTAACGTCCCACTGGGCCTTCTCCAGAAACCGCTTGCAAAACACCCTGTTCATCGTCGTCACCTTGTACAGGAACGTGATCAGCTGCTCCTTCTCCGAGAAGCTCAACGCGTTAGGCACCAACACAGGCACCTTCATGTCAAACCTCATCTCCTTCGTATCCACAGGAGCACTGGCCAGGTGGTACAGGTCATTCACTATCCTGTACTCATTGTCCTCCTTAGCAGTGACCACGAAGGTCCTGCAGAAGAACATCACCTGGCTCGGGATGGCCTTGTAGATGAAGAACCCCTGGACGCATATCACGAAGTGGTCGATGCCCACGTGTATGATGTCCACGTTCATCTGCCTCACGTTGTGGATCGTCGGGGGCTGCTGCCTCAGGGTCGCTATGATCCTATCCGGACCCCTCAGCAGGTACTCGTGGCACTTGGAGTAGTCCACGAACTTCATGAGGTTGCGGTTGGTGGCGAACCTGCGCATCATCTGGCTGGGCGTGAAGTTGAGCATGCCCACGGTCATGGAGTAGAGGGCCTTGTCGTCGTAGATGCCCTCCATGACCGCTCGGTCGCTCTGGTCGTAGAGGGTGAAGTAGTGGAGGACGAACTGCTTGACTAGGCTGGTCCTGGTACCATCGCCTAGGTAGCACATCTGGATGTTGGCTAGGTTCTTGTCCATCTTGACGGTGACGCCGTCTAGGATCTGCAGCTGCGGGAAGACGGTCATGACGGTGTCGATGTAGTCCTGCGGGGAGCCGAACCGCTCGCAGATGGGGTTGCCGTCGAGCCAGAGCTCGGTGATGCGGTAGTCGGCGAAGTACTTGAGGTCCATGATGTCGTGGATGAGGTTGAAGCGGAAGTCGAGCTGGGTCAGGGAGGGCGCGAAGAACTTCTCCATGAGGGGCATGTTGCGGAGACGGTTCGAGGCGAGGGAGAGCTTCTTCAGGGAGAGCTTGGTCTCGCGGCCGCCTTTGAGGCGGGCGCACTGGAAGACCCGTTCGAGGACCTGGAAGAAGGGGGTGGGATTGAGTAGGGTAGCTTTGCACGTTTCTGAAGGGGTGGCTCGAAGAGTGTGTGATGGGTTGGAGGGTCTAAACTAGACTTCCAACTAGGGTCCTAGAGTTGGAAGGATGGTTCGAAGGATTAGTACTCAAATCTTAGGAGTCAAGAGATGGCAGAATGGAAGCCTTAATGTTCCTTACTGAGTACCCAGTGAACCAAAAGGGGGATTACCTTGAAATTGGTAAAAAAATGGGGCAAGAAACAACCAATAACTGAACAAATGAACTCCTTTGGACAAATATTGACCAATTCTGGGACTACCTGGTTGACTGGGTACCTTAGGACTGGTTAGAAGAGTTTGTGAGAGAAAACCGAGCCGAATGGGAAGGAAAACCTACTGAAACGACGACATAATGGGAGTCTTTAAAAATATTATAATACATGTGACTTCCTGGGACATGTTCTAGTTGAAAGGACCTAGATGGAACGAAAGAAGGATGGGTGGAAAAAAGGGAGGAAGGGAGGATGGAAGGAACGAAGGAAGAAAGGCTGGAAGGATGGAAATATGAATTTGGGAGTTATCATCTAATTTATCTAATAGATAATGTTCGAATTTCAATAAATTTGCTGTAGTTTAATTTTTCACTCGGCAGCCATATTGCTCATCTTCGAAAATTTGTTTTAAAACTGCGGTTAGTTTTCTCGTAATAATAGACCAGAATATTTTAGGGATTGAATTAAGAAGAGGAATTGGTCTGTAATTTTTTGCATTGTTATGGCTACCTGACTTGAAGATTGGGGTTATAAAACTCCTTTTGAGAAAATATCAATTTCACTTATGTTTATGATCGTGCGTTCGTGTTGACGGTTATAGCGAATGTCGGGGATAACGGGTTTATAAACAGATTCAAAGTAGTTTGCAAATAATTCTATTTCATGTCCCGTAGTAGCAGTATCGTTGTCATAGTACATCGAGCTTGGTATACCATTAGAACCTTGGTAATAATTCGTATATTTCCAAAATTTTCTGTTATCTTCTTTCTCTAAGATTTCTACACCCTTTACCAATTTATCATAGTTGTTTCTTGAGTTTTTTTTACTTTTCTTGAGAATATCCGAAAATGCTTTTTAGAGTACCAAGGAGGATAGTTTGACAAGATATACAAATATTTTGGGACAAAAATGTCTAGATGATAGGAAAAAAGGATGAATGGAAGAAAGGAAGGATGAAAATGACTGAAGCCTGCATGTTCCATAATATACTTTAGATCTTTTTTAGTTGGAAATTCCTACATACTCAGGAAACGAGATAGGAAGTTCTTAGGAAGAACTTCCTATCCAAGAACTTGAACTTCATAATCCTAATGTTCCTACAAATAAAAAGGTTGCTTATTGATCTTTACCCTCGGCACAGAAAGAGGGCAGTAAAACGGCTGCAGCTGTTCGTCGTTCTCGAAATTGTCCAGTATCAGTGTCTTTTTCGTCATGTCGTATCTTGCGTGGACAACGTTGTTTAGCCGGAACTGTGGATTGGTCGTCAGCTCCTTGGAAGACACAAAACCTAGGATGATGTCGAAGTTGATGACCACTTCCGGCTGGATGTAGAAGGACAGTCCTTGCATCACGAGGGTCTGCATGGTATTGGCACAGCATTTAGTGAGGAAGGTGGCAGTGCCGTTCTCCTCGCGGGTGTACATGTACGGCATCAGGAAGTTAGGCTCGCACATGGCGATAATCGCGTCCAATACCACGCTTTGGTCATAGCTTGCGGCATTGTAGAGGACGAACTTGTGCCAGAGGTCCTTGCGCGAGACTAGTACGTGCTCCTTGACCGAAAACTCGGGGTTCATATAGGTGATGCGCACCGGGTCCGGTATTGAGTTGGCAGCCATGGTTTATGATTGGGACCTAATGTAAGGGAATTTTTAGACGAAGGTTTGGGTTAATATGTACCAAGGGGGTGGGAGAATTTCATTCAATACATACATCGCTACTTTAAGAAAAAGAAACGTATACTGGAAATATCCCTCGTAAAAAGAAATATATAGCAGAAATATATTTATAATAGATTTTTAATATATTTCCAATATATGTTTCTCGTAAAAATATATTGCCATGTATTGTGTCAATATATTTTCAATATATTCAATATATTTCTAATATATTGGCAATATATCACAGATATATTGCCGAGGTATTGCAGATTTATTTTCAATATTTTTCAACATATCTTCAATATATTTCTATTATATTGCCAATGTATAACATTTATCATATATTAGCAATATATTACAGATATATTGCTGATATATTTCTAATATATTTTCAATATTTGTCCTATATATTTCCAGTGTATTTACAATATATTCTGAATACCTGTGAAAATGGTAAAAAAAATTTTCAAAATTAAAAGATGCTACTTTTAATTTTGAACTACCAACCTTAGTAAATATAGGAAATTCAAAACAAGGAGAAAATCACATAACATTATTTTGAAAATAAATTTATATTTAAAACCATACTGTTTTGTTTATAATTGATTACAATAATATTATAGATAATTTAATTGATTAACACATATTAATCTCTCCTACTTACCCAAAACACAAGTCACAAATCATAGAAAATCTCACAGCACAGATTGTGTGTAAAATAAATCAATACACACTCTTATTGCAAACAATTCATGATTAGACATAGTATAGTCAGAGTCAATTAACTGTACTATCTTGTTGATTATTTCAGTGTTCTCGCTCGGAATGCTTGAGCCTTTTGTGAAAAAACATATATGTCTGTTACAATTCTTTACACATACATTATCATTTCATGGCCAAAACCGGCTATGAAAACTTTTGACCGGGTAGCGTCATTTCGAAATATTTTGACCAATTCGAGATTGACAAGAATCATAACCTCAAAATTGGAACATGCGACTTGTCGACTAGACGCTGCTAGACGCGGAGTGATGCGATTGGTTAGTTTGGATTGGCGTTAGAACGGTCAACGGGAAGTTAACAGAAGTATTGTCATCTTTTACTAACGCCATGCTTTGAAAAAGGATAGAGATAATGTAAACTCGATATGGGAGCAAATAAAAAAAGTACGAACATTTTTCGAAATAATTAGGGAGAGGAAATAATAAAGGAATAAACATTGCAGAAATTATTGTAATATGAAAATTTATTTCGTTACATGTACACATATATTAATAATACATTTTATTTGTTGCTACATTAATGTACTGTTTTTTTTTGTATATGTAATGTAATCAAAATTTTATTTCTTCGTTATAATTACAAAACTTGTATCTATCGTAAAATATAAAGAACATAATAAAAAAAAAACTACGAGAAGATTCTCCAAATTATCGCAATGCAATCTAAGCACAAATCGAGAAACTTTAAATCCACCTCAACGCCATCTAGAGGAATACCAAATTTAGACAATCTTCCACCCCACTCCTGCGCCATCTATATGAAAGCTTCCCGCGGAATATGCATGCCTCTATACTGAACCATGAAAGCCGAAACCGCCTTCCTTAAATTCCACCCAGAATTTTCCAGGAACTTCTGGCAGTACTTCTCCTTCATCCTCGTCAGTCTCTTCATCTGCTTCACCAACTTTGCAATCTCGCTCTCACTCAGACATTTCAGCTTTAGGTTTCTATCCACCGACTGGTTCTTGCCAACTATCTCCTCATCCAACTTCAGGTCTTTGATCGACAGACAAAAGATCAAGTTCTGGTCATTCAAAATCTTGTACTCATCATCCTCCAGAGTCACCAGAACAAAGGTCCGATTGAACACGAACTTCTCATCCATCTTGTCCCTGAAGATACCATCTATAGTGAAGGAAACGCACCTTCCAGTGTCGAACAACAGCTGATAAGTGAATGTCTCATGATAGTGTTTCGTTTCCGGAAGCCTCTTCAGTAGTCTCAAGATGGCTTCAGACCCATGGTAAATGCTCGAGGTGTAATCTTTATCCTCGCCAGTCAGATTCAGCAGGTTTCTGTTCTCGAGACTCAGTCCCAGAGGAAGCACCTTGTCCGAGTCAGGAACAGGGTGCTCCAAGACAAAAGACATTAGGTTGTGCTTGTTGTTCTTGTTGATCCAGGTCTTCTTCAGCCTGGCAGCGAACGTGGAGTCCAAACTGGTCGAACAGTAGGCTCTCTTATGGTAGATTCCCTGCAGGATGCCCCTGTCCCTACTGTCATACAGCACGAAGAAGTGTCTGATGAACTGGAGGATCAAATCCTCCCTCTTCTCGTTAGGAACGAAGTTGTTGTAGCTTATGGGCAGACTGGGGGACCCGATGTAGACCCCATCCAGCCTCGAGAGGTTGGGGCAGTACTTCCTAACCGAATCTATGTAGCGTTTCGGCGTGGAGAAGTTCTCGCAAAGGGGGTTCCCATCCAGCCAGAGCTCTATGATGTTGAATTCCTTAAGGGGAGCTAGGAGGTCCACGTTCAGGAGCTGGTTGTTCCGGAGGTCGAGGCTGGTGATGTTGAGCTTGATGGCTTCCATGCCGGTGAGGCTGCTGAGTTCGTTGTACCTCAGGCAGAGCTTCTCGAAGCTGGACAGGTCCTTGATGGCTATGTTCAGGACACTGCTGAGGGTCCTGGGTAGGGATAAGGGGCAGTAGACGGTGTTGGTGATGTCGGGGTCCCTGTGGAAGGAGTTGAGGTTCAACATTTTCTTCCCGTATTGGTAGCGTTTCGTGAGGAGGGCGAGAAGGAGGGGTCTGATGTTCATCTTGAGGTCGTGGATGGACGCGTAGCCGAGGGTGATGGTCAGGAGGAGGAGTTCCCCGGAGACGGTCTTGATGATAAGGTTCAGGGCGCAGAGCTTCTGGAGGGCGTTATCGCAGTTGCGGATGAGGAAGAAGGAGTCGTCCCCGTTGATGGTGTAGCGGACGGGGATGAGGTCGATGGGCTGGACCGCCTGGAGGATGCTCTTGAGGACGAGCTCTTTGTCCATGGAGCCACCCCGGTAGATTTCGATCTTGTGCCACATGTCGTTCCGGGACATCAGGGACTTCTCGTAGTTGGAGACGCTGCCCTTGGCGATGCGCATGGCGGCAGTGGTGTCGATCTTGACGGGTGCATTTGGCTGGATCTTGTGCAGGTTGGGATGGTTGTCAACCTTGTTCTTGTTCTTTTTGGAGGACTGAAAGTGTGAATGATGAAGATTAAGGGCAGCTTGGTTGAAGGCGACTGGAGGGTCGAGAGGGTTTTTTTTTTTTTTTTTTTTTTTTTTTTTTTTAATGTTGAGTAATAAAATTGTATAAAAATTTATTTT
>JABFPB010006523.1:0-11937 GCA_022817645.1 Ceratoteleas bidentatus | reverse complement strand
AATAGGAACTGAACTCGCAACCCTTCGAGCGAAAGACTGATACCTGATCCATTACCCCAATCCAGCACATAGTGACCATTTCACAATCGTGTATACTGTCTGACTTACAATCAGGACTGAATTCAGGTTATGTCGTTATGCCACATTCAGTGACGCTGTATACAAAGTTTTACCCGCGGAATGTGGCCATGGCACATTCAGTGGTGTCGTATACAAACTCTTACATGCGGAATGTGGTGTCTATATGAAAATGACAGATTCCGTATAGAAACCACATTCGGAGAGCGTTTGACCAAATACAGACCTATACAAATCAAATTTAAATAGATTATTATTTAAATTTTATTTTTCAGAGCCGATCAAAGATCGATTTTTAGGGTTAACAACTGATACCTTAACATTATAAGGCCGCCATTTTTATAAAAAAAAATCTTTTTGTCCCACCTGCACAAAAAATGAATTTTTTTGTGCCTGCATATCGGGCGCAAAGTAGTTCTTTTCCGCCCTTGGGCAGAAAACCGAGCGGGCGGAAAAAAGCTCTTGGGCGCAAAATTTCATTTTCCGCTCGCTCATTATCGCCCTCGGGCGGAAAAGAACACCTGTGGTCCCTGTATACAGACACTCAAAACGTTCATTTTTTACACAGGTAAGACAAAAAGTATGTCCCCAGTCTCAGTTGATTATTTTTTCTATCAATATAAAATCCACTTGCGTTTTTAATTGCTTTTCCATCAAAAGCACTCCATTTCCGACCAAAGCAAACATTTTGCCTGAATTATTTTTCTTTTCATCCAAAATGATGCACAGAACATTCATTAACTGAGAAAACTAATTCGCAAAACTATCAACATACTATTCCTAAACAAACTTTGTAATTAATTCGATTTTCTACGAACCTCAATTCACATTGACTTGCGAACAAATTTGTACTTTCTACGATATACCTCGTAAAAGTTACGAGACACTTTCTATCTTTTACGAATCGGTTTCTCAGCCATTCAAAACGATGTCGTTCCAACTGCTGTCACCGGCGCCGACATAACCCTAGTAAAAAGAGAAATATATTCCCTCTGCATTCTCGATATATTACTAACATATGTTCTATATATTCTCGATACATCCCAATATATTCTCGATATATTCCCAATATATTCGCAAATTGAGAATATATTTCAAATATATTCGCAATATTTTCCTATATACTCCCCACATATTGCCGATATATTCCCAATATATTCTCGGTATATTAATAATTTATTCCAAATATAGTTCCGATATATTCCCTATATAATCCCCACATATTTCCAATATATTCATGATATATTCCCTATGTATTCCCGATATATTCCCCATATATTCCCGATACATTCCTAATATATTCCCTACCTATTCCCAGCATACTCGCAATGTTTTCCTGATTTTTTCCCTACATTTTCCAATCTATTCCCGATATATTCGCAATTTATTCTCCATAAACACTCCTAATCCATTCTCAATATTCCCAATACCTTTCAAATACATTCCCACCATACTGCAAAACTTTTCAATACCCTTAAACACATTAGGAATACATCAACAACATATTCTCTTCTAAAAAAATATATTGGCAATATTTCCTATACCCCCAACAGTTGCCCCTTTCACTACGCAAGGTTCCAGTCGTCGTCTCCAGGCCCCCGGCTCGGACCAAGGCCGTACCCGCGGGATACATATATCGATCCTTGGGTGTCCCCGCGAGGGCGCGGATCGCGCGTGCCCGCCGGCGCCTGGTGGGGGTGGTCGCGCGGCGCAGCGTCGCAGAAGCTCGCTCGGGCCAGGCCAGAGGCACGGCGAGGCGACGAGGGTGCAGAAGGCGAGCGGCAGCCTCGGTTTATTGATCCCGGGGGCGCCGCGGCGCGACCCACCCGCCGACGCCAGTCTCGAGTTCCGCGGTGACCTGGTGCCGCCCGAGCATCAGCGCGTCCGGGCCCTAGCGGGGATGCGCGGCCACGGCTAGAGCAGCGCGGCGCAGCACGGGGCGCGGCGATGGGGCCCATCAGCAGCCGCGAGAGCCAGTGCGACGACCAGGCCGGCGACGACGACGGCCTACACATCAAACCCAAGACCGGGCCGCATCCCGTAAGTCGACGGGCTCTGAGGGGGTGCAACCGAGACCCACACGGACGAAAATATATTCGCAAAATATATAAAATTTATTTCGGCAAAAAATTGTATAATTCGTATATATATTTATTGCATATAAGCAGTGAAATATATATAAATATATATTATATATATTTAAAATACATTTTATATATTTTAAATATATTGAACATATATTTTTGCGGCAAAAAGTTATATATTTACGCATATAATTTAAAAATATATTTTCGATCGTGTGGGGGGGACGAAATGTAGGAGGAGGAATATATATTCGTAAAATATATGTTGAAATATATGATATATATTTCAAAAAATTGTACACTGAGGAAACTAAGAGGTAGAATCACCGCTTAAGTGGTAAGAATCACCATTTAAGTGGTAAAGGTTACCCCTTAAATGGTGATTCTTACAAATTAAGTGGGGATTCTTACCAGATAGTTTTTTCAGTGTATAATTTTTTGCGGAAATATATTTGATATATTTTATTTAACGAATAGATGTTTCCTCTTCTTATATTTCGTTCTCTAAGGGGGTGCGCAGTTTAGAGGGACGAAATATAAGAGGAGGAAAAATCTATTCGTTAAATAAAATATGTGTCAAAGTATATCAAATGTATTTCGGCAACAAATTGTACACTGAGAAAACTAAGTGGTAAGAATGACCATTTCAGTGGTGAAAGTTACCACTTAAATGGCGATTCTTACCACTTAAGTGGTGATTTTTACCACTTAGTTTTCTTAATGTATAATTCGTATATATTTATTATATATTTATTGCATATAAGCAGTGAAAGATATGTAACAATGTATATAGATTTATATATTATATATATTTAAAATATATTTATATGTTTTAAATATATTGAACATATATTTTTTGCACCAAAAAGATATATATTTACGCATATATTTAAACAATATATTTTCGACCGTGCGGGCTCACTGAGAAAAATATTCTGCACTCTACGAAAAATCCCTACACGGAGAAAAAGGTGTCTTACTAGTGTATTGTATAGCTCCAAGGACGAAGCTGGTTTTTTTAGTATTTGGTACATTTTCTCATAATTTTCTCGTATTTTCAGTTCAAATCACTGTATTTTGATGGGGAAAGGAAAATCTATTTCTTAAAAATATATTTTCCAGGCAGAGTTTCGAACTCGCGACCTTGCGTTTTACAGCCGGGGACTTTTTCCCCTTTACCACCGACACTGTTAAGAATCGAAGCATTTGGTCCTTCTTTTGTTTTAATCAAGACGTCATTTGTTTAGAGCAGTATTTGACCTTGGGTGAAAGCAGTGTTTACTAGGAATTTAACAGAATTTACTACAAAATATAGTAGTTTATACTTTTTTGGAAGATCCGTCCTCGAAATACTACAAAATATAGTATTTTTTGATGAAAATTTTCCCTCCTTTAGCAAAAGAGAAATATATTCCCGATATATTCCAAATATATTTTCATTGTTTTGAAAATATACTAGAAATATATTGACACAATATATGGCAATATATTTTTACGAAAAACATCTATTGGAAATATATTGGACATATATTAGAAATATAGGAACATATATTGGAAATATATGTTTCTCTTTACTATGGATCCGTCCAACTATTAAATGATGACCGTTTAGATGCAATCGTTTAACCGTCGAACGATTGTTCTGACAAACGAATCGTTTTACAGCAAAACGGAATCGTTTTAAATTCCGTTTAATCGTAAAACGGAGGTAACTTTTTTATCATTTCCGTTTCACGGTTAAACGAATCGTTTTGGCGAAATATTGGAACGGAAATCGTTTAACGGTAAAACGAATTGCATTACGGTTAAACAATCTTTCTTAGAGTGTATGAAAAATTATTAGAATTCTAGTAAATTTTACTAGAATTCTAATAATTCTAGTAAATTTTACATATCATATAGGATCGCGACGAATGGTATCGCGTTTGGACAAATTTGTTATAACTTCAAAGGAGACATTTCTATCTACAAGTTACAGTAAATTTTACTGTATCATCTGGAAAAAATTCTTTGAAGTCATACTGATTTTGTTCAAACAGGAAAGGATATAGTAAAAAAAAGGATATAGTCGCAACTCCTAATTGATATAGTAAAATTTACTCAAACCTTTTTCTCAATGTGTAAAAAGTTTTTGATTAAAGAGAATTCAGGAGAATAGGATTGTACAGTTCTCAGTTCAATCTGAGCAATTGGAATAAAAAATTTTAATTAACAAATTTGCCTAATCAACTTCTATTCCAAGAGAGAAGTTGATAACATGGAATACAATTGCAATGATTTCTATTCAGTTAATTCTGGAAAAGAATGGAAATGTCGAGCTATAAACTGATTGCAAGAATGGAATTCAAGTTAAATGTATTCTATGGTGTTCAGTTCAGGAAAGGGAATAGAAGTTTAGCCTCGTGAATTAAGTCAAATTTTAGAAAGCAGAGTGAATTATGTTACATTGGGGTTGTTTTATTTCATTATCTGAATTGATACTATGAAATTTTTATATTATTTAGGAAACAGTGAAATGAGTAGCATTTGAACTCGTTTTGTTAATACAAAATAGTACATTGAATTCTGTGAACGGAATACAGATTGACGAATCAGATGCATTCAAAAGAATAAAAAATTTCAATTTTTTGAATTCATTTTAATCAAAAATTTTATACAGGGTCGATAGACTGAGAATTTTAGTGTAGTACGGGGGTGAAATTAAAGTTTGAGGACAGGAAAAGTAAGACAGCAAAATTAGGCATCTTGTAAAAAATAAGAAATTGAAAGTAATGAAACTGATACATTTCCAGTTGAAAAACTTTCTTAAAATTGATAATTCGTCAATTAAATATGGAACTGCTTTTAATCGCTGTGAATTGCAATAGCAATTGCTTTGACGTTTCATGGTTAAGTCTATTTACCCCAAGAAATAAGGACCATTTCCAGAAATAGATAGAATTAGAAAGCAATAAAAAGAAATGACGAAATTAAATAATATTCGTAGACATTCAAAATTTCTATACCTTTTCATTTCTTCCAATTGACTTTGGTTTATTACTGAAATTACTTTTCAGTAATATTACTTTTCAGGGTTGAACGAACCCAGGGGTGGGCATTGTTCGAATAAAATGTTATTGAATAACGAAAAAGTGACGAATAAATTTTTATTCATTATTTATTCCAACTTCGAATAACGAATACAATTTTATACGTCATTCATCACATTTTCAAATAACGAATAAAATTTTATTCGTTATTCATTGCATTTTCGAATAACGAGTATGCGATGATGAAATGAATAACAAATACAATTTTATTCGTTATTCATTTCATCTTTGAATGTCGAATAAAAATTTATTCGTTTTGCAATTAATGGCTGAATAATGATATGTACATACCTGGTCTGCTGGTATAAAAACTGCATGTTATGAAAATAGTTTCTGCAGAAACCGTAGGAAAATCAAATATGCTCGAAGTTGCTTTATTAGAATAAAATGATATCGAATAACGAAAAAATGACGAATAACTTTGTATTCATTATTTATTCCGACTTCGAATAACGAATAAAATGTTATTCCTTATTATTTCATCTTTGAATGACGAATAAAAATGTATCCGTAATTCAATTAATGGATGAATAATGATATGTACATCCCTGAACAAAACTGACTAGAATTTGAGCAGCTTCTACAGTTTTATTGATTTATACATTCTGTGCTGGAGAGTTTAGTAAAAGTTGCTAGAATATTTTTTGTGCGTGTAAAAATGCACAGTTTGGCTGTAAAATTTAATTTTTGTAAAAATACCTAGATATTTTATCGAAACAGAAAAGGTAAAATATTTAGTTATTATGAATACCGATAGAGAATTGGACAAAAAGGAATTGTTTGTTAAGAATGTTAAATTTTTTGTTTAAAACATTGATCCATCCCGGAATTATAACAGAAAACAATGGAAATGAAAATAAAAGTATGGATCCGGAATCTCACTGAACAATTCATTGTTTAATTATTAATGTAGTTTAATTCGTTTTAAGAAATATTTTTTGCAAGAATGCAATCCAAATATTTAAAATTTCTAATATATAATAATATTAAATTTTAATAAGGATTTTAATTTTTGATCGGAAACTGTTCGCATTTTCATAATAAATTTGTGCAATTTTGAATATTTTATTGAAATTTGAAATAAATAAAAAATACATTTCATTTTTCCAAAATGTACAAATACAAATGATACGATTTTACCCTTTAAATTGCAAGACTTCAATATTTACCATTACTGAAACTATTAAAAAGACTATTCTTCGAAATTGTAAAAGGAAAAAATCTGTACGAAATGTATTAAATTAAAGTCACTTACTCATACTTTCACTATCACTCCTCCGAGAACACTTTACTTCCGACTCCCGACGTGATAAAATGTTTACATTATATTACGGCGAAAGTACTAAAGTCTAAATTAGGTATCAAACTTAAAAATAATGCATTGAAATTTAACATTCCCACATCTATCTATTTGTTAAATTTGCACGTGTACATATTTATAAATTTGGTTAACAACGGAAATAAAATTTAATACAAATCTAGAAAATTGTATTGCAACATTTTTTTGTAATATTGCAAACAGTAATATCTAAAAATGATTTTACAATTCGCGTTTATGTATAATGAATTCGTTCTATATTTGCTTATGGAAGGTTAGCACTATTTTGGGTAAAGCTAACATCGTTTCATGCAAGGTATTTCAATTTCATCGAAATTCTTGTTATGGTGAATAGACTGAGGAATGTGGATCATAAATTGGTGGGAGAACCAGTACAGGAAGAAATACGTTAATTTCGTGGTTATTTTGTTAGTTTCGTAGTGTAGTAGTGCAGACCAGTTTTATTTGTCGAATTGATTAGCAATTTCAAAAATCCAAAGAGAAGTTTCTTTTATGTTTTGGGAGAGTCAAATCTTGAATTATACATGATAATAAATATTAAATGAACTACAAATATTGAATTCACTGAATTAAACATTTATTTGACGCAACTTAATAATGAACTCGTTCTACTGAATGTTTATTTTGTTACTATATTCTGTCGAATAAACCATTTCAGTTTAGCAAAATATGTTTTTTTCCATGTGGCTGTATTAAATGATTCGAGGGGCAGACATAGATATAATTTAAAATGTCATTGTTTTGAATTATTGTGAATGAGAAAAGTTTGGAAAAACAATGTTTTTTTGGGTTAATATAATTAAGTGTAAATCATAAAAATTTGAATAATCTTAAAATCAGAGACATTTTCATTTCATGTCTTTTAATTATCTTCTTAGAAATTTGAATATTTTGCATTAATATGGAATTAAGTGAGTAAGACAATGTTTTCGACGTAAAACTTGAACAGAGCCTGTTTCAGCTTTAATTGGAGTCGAAGAACTTTATGTAATGCAAATCGATATGTGCAATTTATTTTCCAAATGACCGGTGAACTTTAGCTGGGAACATAGAGGCATTTGCAAATACTAGATTGCTGGAAAACACAAAAAATGCTAAGACTGGAATTAGTTTCGTTTTTTATTATTAATAAATCATACCTGTACATATCAATTAACTATGACTAACTCAGTGTATTGTAATTACACCTTTGTTAAACTAAATATCTCTGCAATTACATTACAGTTTTATGGTTAAAAATATTAGAATTCCTCAAAGTTATTTTCATAATTCATCATTTTTACTTTATTTGTAGTTTTTATTTTATTTTTTTATTTTATTTTTTTTTATTTTATTTTTTATTTATATTCCTAACCGAATTATTCTAATCTCTTACAGAAGATCTACTAATTTATCTAATGTAATTACACAAAGTATGTTATTTCCATAAATCGTTACGTCTTCCGAAATTAATCTTTTGTTGGAAGAGCTGAGGCCAAATGGGCCAACATTGTCGAAACTAAAATAATTCCACCACTGAATTACTTCGGATTCAGCATTGTTGGTCTCTTTCACTTCCATGTTACGGTAGGATCGAGGGCTTGGGGTTCCGATGACGTATAGATTGTTGTTTGTGGGGTTACTCGTTCGCTCTGGCACGGTGTCTTACGTCACTAGCAAAAGTTTCCTTAATTACCACTACACAGCACTTTCTATAGCCAGCTTGAAAGTCTGCGTAGATACTTCTGATCAACGACTTTGACTAATAGATTCAATGAACAAGTTTGCACAAATAGCGACTTTTTTCTATTCTTATACGGATATATCAAAAGTTCATGATAATTTTAAGTTATTCTTAATGTAACTTTTCGTTAAGGAGAGGTGCAACCAAAATGGCTAAAATGGTAAAATAAGAAATTCAGAAAAATTGTTTTGTTTTAATTTTTTCATTTCATAAAAATTGTGTATTAATTTAAATAAAATTTTTTTAATTTAATTTAATTAATTTTTAAATTTAATTTCATTAATTAATTTTTTTATTATATTTCGACTTTTAGTCAGCAACATGCAGATAGAAATGCAGCGTTCCTCTAATTCTTACAATCTAATTTTCTCCACCTTTACTTGCCAAGACAAATCGTTTCCGAATAAAATAAACCGAACAAAATGAAACACAGCGATAACGCTCGGTTAAGCTTAGTGATAGATTTGATAAGTTGATGCCAAGTTAAATTCAGGTGTATAATTAATCGGGCGCTACAGGCAATGGCTAAACAACGTTACTTAACACTTGTTGAAATAGTAATGTCAGAGTTAATTTCGCGCGATCAATGCCGGTCGCCGCTTGTACATCATAATCAGACTTAATCCCGCATTATAATCATATTTCAGTTCCACAAGGAACGACAAAGTAGTGTAAACGTCGTTCAGCGCGAAACCCTCTTGAATTGCCAAATTAAGGTTCGGTCGGGCGAAAAAAGGCAAACAACGGGCCAATTATTTTTTTAAGGGCGTAATTGCGGTGTGTTTTCGACCGAATTTATGGTCGGATTAAACGTCAAATCGAATAAACCATATGAATTATAAGGGCAGGTGAAATCAAAATCGCCACGCTTTTCTCGGAAACTGCGGCTATTCTTGAGCCGAACGACGAGGTATTGTAAAACGGAGACACGTGAAGCAACTTTAAATTAAAGTGCTTCGTGCACTTGAACTTCTAGTTAAGCACTCCGTGTCCCCTTTACTCGGGAGAAACAATAAAAAGAACAGCTGAATTAGATACTTGTGGCTAACACAAAATTTTGTTTGGCGAAGAACTTGGAAAGAAAAGTTTTTTATTCAAAAATTTCATTGTGAATAGATTGCGAATTTTTAAGCTGTACTTAGTTCTTTGTTAAACATTTATTACATATGAATTTTTCATTTTAAATTTAATAGCGATAAAATAAGAAAATATACAAATTTTATTCGCGTGAAATTATTAATGTAAAGATAATTTACTTTGATAAATAAAGAAATTCTTAATTTATCAACGTAAATTTACTTTCAAAATTCACATAAATTGTTTAAACAATTCATTAGCAAATTTGTTTAAAATTCGCATTTTTAAATCGCACAAAATTGTATTCGTATAAATTAAATTTTATATACTTTATATGAACTTCTAAATAATTTATATAAAATTTACTTTAATTACTTTTCTAATGTTTCTATCAAATTATCTAAAGGTTTGTTATGTCATTTTTTAGCGAAAATTTTTTAATTTGAATAACGTTGCATTTCTAATAGTTTAAATAAAAAAACTTGTGATCACTTTCAAAATTAGCATACAACGTTTCCATAATAAATAACATTTTCTCCACCAGCAAAGTTAACATTGCCTCATAGATGTCAAATAAAAGTTATTTGCATAAACTGGAATGTGCGCGGATTGATCGCAAAAATTGTTTATGCATAATTCAAATAATCGCGACGACGCCGGCGAAAAAACCAGATCGATCCGACTGAAAAAGTTAACGGGAAGAAGGCATGCGTTCAGTGCCACTGCAGGTCTTCGTCTGAGGAAGTGCACGAAAAGCACGCGCGAAGTCGAAACTCAATTTCGATTTCACGCGTGCAACTTTCATCGCTCACTCAATTGACCTGAAAACATTAATTTAACGGCGCCACTTAGCGCCACTTAGTAAACGACTCGATGCAATCCCGATTGTCATTGTTGCTTCGTTTTTGTCATCCGAAATACCCCAAACCTAAAGTGTGAGAACGTTTAAAATTAAAGACGTTTGGAAATATTAGGTTAACGAATTTTATGTCATTTTTTCAGTTATGCAAAATTAACGTTATATCAGTTTTTTTCGAATTTTCTAAATTGTCCAACTTACTGTAAGAACTCGCAAACTATAACTAAAAATTTCAGTAAAAATGTTTTTCAAATTTAAATTCAGATAGAATAGAAGCGGAATAGAATTCAATTTTTGAAAATATAACAAAAATTATTATTTTAGTGATACGATTATCGATATATATAGATAATCGAAGTGTATCGATATATCGATTATCGAAGTATATCAGTGTATCGATTATCAAAGTATATCGATTTATCGAAGTATATCGATTATCGAAGTATATCGATTTATCGAAGTATATCGATTATCGAAATATATCGATTTATCGAAGTATATCGATTATCGAAATATATCGATTTATCGAAGTATATCGATTATCGAAGTATATCGATATATCGATTATCGAAATTTATCGATGTAACGATTATCGAAGTATATCGATTTATCGAACATCGAAGTACATCGATTTATCGATTATCGAAATATATCGATTATCGAAGTATGTTGATTATCGATATTGGTTTCGACGAAATTTAGGAAATGAGAACCCCTATCGTTTTAATTAAGCTATTATCCGCCCATTTGTTTGTTTGTTTACGGATTCGCGGTGTAATGCGATCTTAATAACGAGTGCGATTGCGCAATCGACTACTCCGGGAGAAAGCGTGGGTTTTAGACAAAATCGCGGGTTTTCCACTAAAGTTGCATAATCGGCAAAGCTTTGGAAGTGCGGCCTTCGGTACTCGCGGCGCGTATATTTTTAAGTCGCTTTACGAGCGAGTGCAGAAAAACTCATCCATCGATCAGCGGGTTTCAGCGGCGGACACTCAAAAGGCCCGGCGCGCTTTCTGCCGCTCGCACGGAAATATCGGTTTCGGTTGAAACGCGAAGGCTCGACCTCCGGGGAGCCGGAGCAATGGACTATTGAAAGCAAATCCCGGGTTAACGCAGATGAAAACAATTGGCCAATGATGGGCAGTTAGAAATTTGTTTTTGGTCGGAATAAGGCCCGTTTAAATGAAAGCAAGATTCGTTTAACTATTTCTCAAAAGGTTCTGCTTTGATCCAAAAAGACTTTACATTCTTGAAAAACTTCGTTTTATGCTGAAAGGATTTATTTTAAAGTTAATGTGTAGTAGTTTTGTATTAAAACTATTCTTTTTACTGTGAAAGAATTTTGAGGATGTAGGATATTGAGAATATATCAGAAAAACCTTTCATTATGAAACGATTCCTTTCATGGTGAAAAGATAGTTTTAAGAGTGCATCTTTGAAAAGCATGTTTTCCAGAGAATGATACATCCTTTTTCGGTGAAAAGTTCAGTCGAAATGAGAGATTTTTTTCGCGAAAAAAGATTATTTTGTTACAAAACAAAAAATGTAATATTAAAATAGATAGTGAGCAGTTTCATTTAGTATATTTATAATGTTATGTATTGTGAATAAATAAATGCTAATATGAGAAATGTACATTTTTATTCAAAAACAATTTTTTGCCATTAAATAACGCTTTTACATAAAAC